>CAUYLG010046533.1:0-68172 GCA_963573385.1 Cacajao melanocephalus | reverse complement strand
ATACCAATTTAAACCAATCTATTTTTTTCCTTTTTTTTATTTTTTTTTTTTTTTTTTTTTTTTTTTTTTTTTGGGTAGATATTCTCTATCAAGTTGGGAAAGTTGAGAACTGTTTCTTGTTCCTAAATTTTTTAGAGCTTTTTCATGAATCGTGTTTTGTCAAATGCCTTTTCTTCATCAGTTTATATGATCATGTGGTTTTTCTTCTGTTGCCTGTTAATATAGTGGATTATATTGATTGGTTTTCTGGATATTGATCCAGCCTTGGAACCCTGGAATACATTCTACTTGATCATCCTGTGTAATTTTTTTGTGTATTGCTGAGTTGTGTTTGCTAATATTTTGTTAAGGATTTTTGTGTCTGTATTCATGAGGTATGATACTGGTCTGAACTCTTTCTTTGGTACTGTTTTTTATGGTTTTGATATTAGCAATACTGGCTTTATAAAATGAATTGGCAAATGATCTGTTTCCCATTTTCCAGAAGAGATTGTGCAAAATTAGCGTTACTTTTTGTTTTTGAGGCAGAGTCTTGCTCTGTTGCCCAGGCTGGAGTGCAGTGGCATGAGCTCTGCTCACTGCAACCCCTGCCTCCTGGGTTCAAGCGATTCTCATGCCTCAGCCTTCTGAGTAGCTGGCCTTACAGGCGTGTCCCACGCCCAGCTTGTATTTTGTAGTAGAGATGGGGTTTCACCATGTTGGTCAGCCTGGTCTCGAACTCCTGGCCTCAAGTGATCTGCCTGCCTTGGCCTCCCAAAGTGCTGGGATTACAGGTGTGAGCCACTGCCTGGCTAGTGTTACTTTATAATGAAGTCCATTAACTTAATAGTTACAGGGCTATTCAAATTAACTGCCTTCATATTGGGTCATATTGGGTCAGCTGTAATAGTTTGTGCTGCTTGAGGAATTGGTAGATTCCATCTAAGGTAAAATCTGTGCGTACAGAGTTGTTTGTAGTATCCCCTTATTATCCTTTCAATATCTGCTGGGTCTCTAGTGATAACCCATGTTTCTTTTTTTCTTTTTTGAGACAGGCTCTTGGTCAGTCTTGCTAGAGGTTTCTGAATTTTATTGATCTTTTCAGAGAACCAGCTTTTTGTTGTTTCTTTTTTTATATATATAAATGTTATTGATGTCTTCTCTTTTGTTTGCTGTTGGTTTATTTTGCTCAACTTTTACCAGTTTCTTAAGATGGCAGCTCAGATTTTTGAGAATTTATTTTATGGCTCTCTCTTAGATATGTTTGATGGGAGCTTGAAAAGAATGTATATTCTGTTGGGTGGAGTGTTATATAAGTGTTTTATTAGATACTCTTGGTTGATGATGTTGAATTCTTCTGTATCCTTGTTTGTTCTCTGTCTACTGTTTTATCAGCTATTGAGAGAGAGGTGTTAAAATCTTCAGCTACAGTGTAGATTTTTCTGTTTCTCCTTTCAGTTCTGTCATGCTTTGCAGTTCATGTGAATGTTGGTGCATTCACATTTAGTATTCCTATGTCTTTGGAGTTGACTCTTTTACCATTATATAATCTTTTTTCAAACTTTTAATCTATGTTTATTATAATTGAGTAAGTTTCTTATAGATGATATTAGTTGGGTCATGTATTTTTTTAATCTACTCTGTTTCTTTTAGTTGGTGTATTTAGACCGTTTATATTTAAGCCTTAATATCAGTTATTGTTTTAAGTCTGTCATTTTTCTTTTTGTCTTTTTCATTTAAGTTCCCCCCCCCAACTTCCTGGGTTATATGAAAGTTTTTAGAATTCCATTTTATCTATAGTAACTTATTAGTCTACTGTATATCATCAGCATTTTACAATTTTTTTTTCTCCAGAAATAAAGTCTCCCTCAGTCACCAAGCCTGGAGTGCAGTGGCACAGTCCCATGACAGTCTCTTCAGACAGTCATGGCTCTCTGAAGCCTCAAACTCCTGGGCTCAAGCAGTCTTCCTGCCTCAGCCTCCCAAGTAGCTAGGACTATAGACATGCCAACACTATGCTTAGACAATTTAATTTTTGTAGAGGTGGGGATTTTGCTGTGTTGCTCAGGCTGGTCTTAAACTCCTGGCCTCAAATGATTCCCCTGCGTTAGCCTCCCAAAGCACTGAAATTATAGGCACAAGCCACTGCACCCATCTGGCATTTTTACCAATTTGAGTGAAATTTAGAATGCTTCCTTCCCTTTACATCACTGTGTTCTTCTCCATTTATAATTGTCTTAAATATTTATTTATATTTGAGAACCATATCAGTTTTTTTTTTGCTTCAACCATCAAACATAATTTAGAAAACCCAAGAGGAAAAGGAGAACATTGTATTAACTCATTTTGTATTTTCTGTTGTTCTTCCTTACTGATAAATTCAAATCTCATTAATTTTCTGTTTCGAAAACTTGCTTTAGCCATTGTTTTAGAGCAGATCTGCTGTTAACAGATTCTCCTAGTTTTTCCTTATCTGAGCATGGCCTCATTTCTTCTTTATTCCTGAGGGATATATTTACTAAATATATGATCCTGGCTTCACAGTTATTTTCTTTCAACACTTGACAAATGTTTTGCTCCATCTTTGGAGCAAAATGTCCTAACTCTAGTGGGCCTCCATACTCTCCGATGAGAAATTTGCTGTCATTGGAATTGTTTGTCCCCTGTAGGTAAGATGTTCTTAACAGCTTTCAGGATTTTTTTCTTTGCCTTTGGTTTTCAAATTGAGCATGAGTGTATTTAGTTTGAGGTTTGAGTGTAATATGACTTTATGTGGATTTCTTTGGGTTTATCTTGTTTGGGGTTCACTGACATTCTTGAATCTGTAATAGATTTATGTTTTGTCCCAGGTTTGGAAAGTTTTCAGCCATTATTTAAATTCTTTTTCAGCCCTGCTCTCTTCCCTTATTTTGGGATTCTGATTATATGAATGTTAGATCTTTTGTTTGGTCCCTAGGACTGTCTTTTTTCTCTTTTTTGTTCAGATTGGATAATTCCTTCCTTCTCTTTTCTTCTTTTGCTTGGTCCTTAGGACTGTCTTTTTTCTCTTTTTTTGTTCAGATTGGATCATTCCTTCCTCCCTCCCTTCTTTCCTTCCTGCCCTTTTCTTCCCTTTTCTTCTCTTTTCTTTCTTGTTTTGCTCTTGTTGCTAAGGCTGGAGTGCAATAGCGCAATCTCGGCTCACCACAACCTCTGCCTCCCAGGTTCAGGAGATTCTCCTGCCTCAGCCTCCTGAGTAGCTGGGATTACAGGCATTCGGCATCACGCCTGGCTAATTTTGTATTTTTAGTAGAGATGGGGTTTCTCCATGTTGGTCAGGCTGATCTTGAACTCCCAACCTCAGGTGATCTCCCCGCCTTGGCCTCTCAGAGTACTGGGAATACAGGTGTGAGTCACTGTGCTTGGCCAGATTGGGTAATTGCTATTGTACTTTCTTTAAATTTACAGACTCTTGACCCTCTCCTCTTTTGGTATTGAGCCTGTCAACTGAGTTTTTTATTTGAGTTATAATAATATTTTTTAGTTCTAAAACTTCCAGTTCATTCTTGATACCTTCTCTTTCTTTGTTGAGACTTGTTTTCTGTTTATGTGTGTTTGTGGTCACTGAAGCATTTTGATGATTCCTGCCTTAAATCTGTGTCAGATCTGACATCCATGTTATGTCAGTGTTGATATCTGTTGATTGTCTTTTTAAAGTTGGTATTTCTGGTTCTTAGTATGAAGAGTGATTTTTTAAATGAAACCTGAGTATTTTGGATATTATGAGAGTCTGGACTTCATTTAGGTCTTCTCTTAGAGCAGGCTTTCTCTGATACCTTTTCAGCTGGGGAAGGGAAGCACATTGTGTTGTGATTGCCAGGTCGGGGTGGAAGTCCAGGTTCCCCACTTGGTTGACTTGGTTTGGTGCTTCATTACTGCTGAGTAAAGGTGGGAGTTAAGGCTCTCCATATGCCTCAGCTGATACCACCCTAACTGGGAAGGGCCAGGATGCCTAATCACTGCTCCCCTAGTGGTCTCCATTAACACTGTGGATAGTTGGTGGTGGCCTTACCAACGAGTGGTTATGAATGTCCTAACTCTACTGGGCCTCCTCTGATACCACACTAGCCCGAGAGGAGGAGGAGGAGGGTCACCCCATTGCTACAAGAGGTATGGGGAGAGTTACAGGGTAGGCACTTGGAGTGCTTTGTTACAACCTGAGGATGGGTTTTCACTGGGCTTTTGCTGGTTCAGGGGGAGATAGGGCCACAGATTTTTCTAGGGTGTTTGGCTGGAGTAGAGTATTGTTTTCTGAAAATTTTGTCTTGCTAGGCTGCCGCTTTTTTTGGTCCCTTGGCTAGAAAGAGCAGGCTTTTGTTGTTGTTGTTCTTGTCTTCACTCTTTATAATTTCTGAGTTGCTGCCTTCTCTGGCATTCAGTCTGGAATACATAAGGCAAAAGAAAACCCAGGAAACTCAACGGTTATCGCTTATGTTCCAAGGTTTCTAACTTGTTTGACTTTTCTCTACCTTCCCGAGTCTTATATTTGCTTTATATATGATACTCAGACTTTTAAGTGGACGGATAGGGAAAAATATGTCTACTCCATTGTTCTGGCAGCAGAAGTAAAAAGCCAGTAACTTTTTAAAATTTCTGCTCTTCGAACTTCATCAGATCGCTGGAAAGGATTTCTGAATTTCAGGTGGTAGGCAGAACTGAAATATATTGGTAGTCTGAAATCTGGCTCTGCATCGAAATCACTAGGAGAACATTAGAAAAATAGATTTCCTAGACCTCACCTTCAGAAATTCTAAATCTGGGACAAGGCCCTGGGAATTGGTAGTTCTAAAAAGCTCTCTCTATGATTTTGAAGTGCAGCTATCCACTAGCTCTGGAAACATCTTTCTACATCACTTTGCTTTAGTTTTTCCATCCAGGGACTACTCTAGTACTTTTACCACTGGTTAGTAAGAAGCGCTTGAAGAGCTATTTTATAGTTGTTCTGCTTTGGCTTTCTCTTAGAGACTCTGAATCAGTAGGGGCTGAGATGAGTCTTTCGAGAAAACTCCACAAGCTGTTGATCCAGTTTTGCTTTTAGCCAAGAGTCATCACACTAGGTGGTTTCTGAGGTGCTTTACAGTTAAAAACTTGTATAACAGATGTCATATAGCACAAGGATTTCAAAAGTCTAAATAAAAAAGGTAGAGAAGAAAAAAGAATGTGTTGTCTCCTCCCTAATCTTCAAGTGGCCATACTATTAAATTATTTAAATGCCTGTGAATCCCCACAGGGCTGACACCTGTGACTATATTATGTAGGCTGTTCAGTAAAACTCTAGGGGGCACTGTTGGCACTGTTTATTTACACCGGGATTTCTGAATCCTGGTGCTGTTTTGTTTAGGCCAGATAATTCTTTTTTTATAGGGGGTTTCCTGTGCATTATAAGATGTTTAGTAGCATCTCTTGCCTCAGAGAATCATTAGAGCACAGGCACGCTGCCAAATGTCCCTTAGTGGACAAACTATTGACCTAGACAGTACTATGAATAGTGCCCACAGTTTTGCAATTTTTTCTTATTGTATTCTTTACCACTTACTGCTTAAATGTGTGTACACAAATTTGATTTTATAGGATAGGAAAAGTGTAACTTTGAAGCCTATTTCAAATCCTATCCCCATGTTCGTGTCTTTATGTTAAACAACTGCTTTACTTGCCTTTGATTGTCCTATTTATAACCTGAGTTCTAAGGGCATTTATGTGAGTTTATTAACTTTCCTAAGATACCTGTTGAGCACCTACTGTGTGGCACAGATACTGGATAAGGATTAATAGTTAATAAGGTAAGGGAAACCACCTGTGATTAGAAGTGAAATGGGAAACTGAATTGGGAAAGATGAAACTAGTGAAATAAGGGCCAGATTAATGCTGGATTATGAAAAGCCATGTATTCTAATTCTGTGTGTTTGTAATTGTACCTTTGGTATAAAACACTTCAAGTCTCTGGGTGTCAGAGTTTCTATAGCTGAACTTGGTCTAACTTGGAGGAGAAATGTTGGCTTCCAAAGTGGATATTCCAGACAATGTGATTCTTTTGCATCAACGAATTCTGTTGATGAGCAGATTTCTTGTCCTTAAGTGTGGATATTGACTATAAATATAAATGAATGTACATCACTGTACTTGATAGCTGGCTTAACCAGGTTCTGAGAGCTGTGAATTCCAAAACAATAGTAGAGAAGAACCTTGTTTTTACTTTGTAAGATTCAGTTCCACATTAATATTTCTTTTTCTCATTTATCTCTCTGTTTCAGTCTTGTGAAAATGCCATTGTGTGCTGGAAACCTGGCAAGATGGAAGATGATATAGATAAAATTAAACCCAGTGAGTCTAATGTGACAATTCTTGGGCGATTTGATTACAGCCAGTGTGACATTTGGTACATGAGGTTTTCTATGGATTTCTGGCAAAAGGTACCAACGTACTTTTATATTTTGAAATGATCTCACTTACGAAAGACCATTGTAATTCTAGCTTTTTCTGTTGTGTCCATGTTCTGTTTCCTTTACAAATCTACTCTGATGTTATGTATTGATTACTTTGCCCTTTGATGTTAATTCATTCTACTTTTGTGGCTCTGCATATGATCTGCAGTGCTTACTTTAAATGAAATTGGCAGTTGGGTATCAATGGTGGAAATGAGGTGTTAACCATAACATTAATAAGACTTAATGTTTTAGTAATTAGATTGTTAATCTATGAATATAACTTTTTCCTATAGAAAAGTTCAGAATCGAAGATAGATAAAATACTACCTAAAAATTTAAAGAAATCTATTGTTAGGATTTTGTGGTAACAAATTACCTGGGTATTTATTTCTGTAAGAAAACTTTGGAAGAGCTTTCCACAGCTTTTACTGTAATTCTTGAAGGCAGAAGAAAAAGTAAGTACCCTGCCAACAATGTAAATTTGTAAAGCCCTTCATAAGTTTGCAAAATGCCTTCTTATTTGCTCAGGACACTTGTGATGTATTAATTCCTCTTATCTCTGTTTACAAATCAGGAGTATAAGACCCATAGAAATAGTCAAGAGTACGGAGGCTAGAACTGAGCTTTTTCTGAAATAAGAAAGATGTCTGAGGATTCCTCGAATTACCTAGAACCTGGTAATTTTATTAATTTAATGTTTTTAAAAATATGTTTATACAGATGCTTGCATTGGGCAATCAAGTTGGCAAACTTTATGTTTGGGATTTAGAAGTAGAAGATCCTCATAAAGCTAAGTAAGTATTTAGAAATTTCTGTTCAAAATTTCACCCCTTTTCACCACAATTGTATGCCAATGTAGAGAAGATAATTTATATTTGCAGTGCCATCCTTAAGTCATTTTTAACATTTACTGGTTTCCGAGTTAAAGTCATTCTTTTTTATTCCAATAAATTTTTGTTTTTCCTGAGTACCTTGGTGACAAGTTCTCTTTTTATACAAACTGTGTAGTGCCTGTTGAACTTAAAATATATCCACATTTTGTAAAATGTGAGACTCAGCTTTTAGTGAAGTATATCCTGGTTTTAAATGCTTTTTGTATGACTTAGAACATCTGCTTATTTTCTAATCCACTGTGTTAGGGTAGACACTGATGATGTTATGTGTGGTCTTTAACCCGTTGTCATGTTTTCTCCCTAGATGTACAACACTGACTCATCATAAATGTGGTGCTGCTATTCGACAAACCAGTTTTAGCAGGGATAGCAGCATTCTTATAGCTGTTTGTGATGATGCCAGTATTTGGCGCTGGGATCGACTTCGATAAAATACTTTTGCCTAATCAAAATTACAGTGTGTTTGTTGTCTGTGTAAAATAGAATTAATGTATCTTGTTAGTAAGGGCATGTAGAGCATTTAGAGTTGTCTTTCAGCATTCAATCAGGCTGAGCTGAATGTAGTGATGTTTACATTGTTTACATTCTTTGTACTGTCTTCCTGCTCAGACTCTACTGCTTTTAATAAAAATTTATTTTTGTAAAGCTGTGTGTTTAGTTATTTCATTGTGATAAAAAAACAAATTGAAAGTAATAAAATTATGCCTTTTTATAATGCTTGTTTTTTGTAGTTCTCTTAACCAGAGAAAGCTTTGTAATACAGAGATTAAGTATAAGCTGTAGAAATATACTGAATTCATATCTTGGCTCTGCTACCATGTGACCTTGGATAAACAGCTTCTCACTGCGTGGCTTCTTGTGTATAAAACAGGGATAACAATACTTGCCTCGGTTATTTTGAGGATCAAATGATTCAATACGTGTGAGGCAATTAGAACAGAGGCAGAGCATTTGACATACAATAAGCCCCAAATATATTTTAAGTATTTATAATTATTGGAGATTATATTTCCTATGGTTTTATATTTTTAAATGATGTCTTATGGAATAGTTTCACAAGTAATATTTAAAATTCTATAGAGTTAGAACCTATGATGATAAGCTTAACTATAACCTTTCTTTATAGTGAAAAAAAAATATTACTGCCATTAGATTTGCAAAAAGGCTCTTGGTAAGCTTAGAGGAGATACCATTAGCGCAAAGGAGGGGAGGATATAGAAGCTTAAATGCAGTGGATTGGATCATGAAAGAGGTGGCAAGTATGTCCATGTAGTAAGAAGGATGTTACTAAGAGAGATTAAGTAGATTGAGATCATAAGATTGGGAATAGTTGGTTATTTTGTCTCCAACATAAGGAACAGTGCATTTATTTGTGGGCAAAAATTCCCTAAAGAGTAAAGAACAAGATCACATGTGGAGGGGTTAACCTGAAGCAGAGGAGTGAAGAAAGCCTGAATGATCATAAAGCGTTAGCTTTAAGGTTGGAGGTGGGAGAGAGGAGAAGGGAGGGGGGAGTAAAATAAAATTAAAAAAAAAAAAATTGGAGGTAAACTCAGGTGAGCCAGAGAAAAATGCAAAAGACTGAGTTTTGTCAAGTTTTTAAAAGGATTCATGAACCTTGTTTCTATAAATCTGTATATTTTTAAAGTTTGGTTTTGATATCTTGTATAGTATTTGACACTGCCCCTTTTTGAGCTGTCTCTGAAGCACAGTTTACTTCCTTGATAATAGTATAATGCTTAAGTCTAAATAAACAGGAAAACTGACTGCCTTTTACCGTCTTGGTCCAGTGGACCCTTTGTTTTTTAGAAATTATGTACAAACTTCATAAAAGACAAGGAATACTGTCATATCCTTTTAGCAGAATAAGATTGCCCAGGTTCTTGTTGCAAAATACTGCATGATGAAATCCTTCCTGTTGCATGATTAATTGGGTGAGAATATTATCTTTCCTTTTGATCCTTAGAAATGTATTATTCACAACTCCATTCTTTGTTGTGAATTTGAGGTTTCTTAATTTTTTTTTTGAGACAGTCTCACTCTGTTGCCCAGTCTGGAGTGCAGTGGTACGGTCTTGGCTCACTGAAACCTCCGCCTCCCAGGCTCAAGTGATTCTCCTATCTCAGTCTCCCAAGTAGCTCAGATTATAGGTGTGTGCCACCAAGCCCAGATAATTTTTGTATTTTTAGTAGAGATGGGGTTTCACCATGTTGGCCAGGCTGGAATGTTGAGTGTTAAAGCTAGTGCAGATAATGAAAGGTCCAGGAGTGAGAACTCACAGGCCAGTTATCAGCTACATTCTTTATACTCTATTTTTGCCCTCTATCCTTTCCCTGAAATACTGAGGAAGTAACATCTCTTCCTAATGGATGTTATCTGGAGGCCCCCAGTCACCAGTTATCTCATTAACTTTTAAAAACACATCCTTTTCACTCAAGTGATCTCAATGGTCTTAGAAGCTGTATCAGGAAATAGAAATCAAGAAGAAATTATATGTTTTTAATTGACAACTGTATATATTTATAGGGTACATTGTGATGCTTCATACATGTATACATTGTAGAACGAGCAGGTTGGGCTAATATATCCATCACTTTGTTCCTCATTTTAAAGGAAAAGCCTTCAACTTTTCACTATTAGATGTTAGGTGTTGACTTGTCACACATGGCCTTTATTGAGTTGAGGAACATTCATTTCCTCTTTACCTATTTTGTTGGGAGCTGTTATCATGAAAGGGAGATTTCTGCTATTACAGATAATATGTTCATGAACAGCCCAGTACAGAAGTCTTTGTGTAACTCTCAGGCTTATTTAAGCATTTTAGATAGGATATTTCTCTCTCATTAAGTTTGTACCAAATTATACTTGCCCTAACGCCATATGGTAGTGCCCATTTCAGTTTTGTTGTTATTAGTTCCTGTGTATTATCTCTGTAGATCAGAGTGCTTTTTCTGTAAAGAGCTAGATAGTAAATATTTTAGGCTTTGCCATATAGTCTCATCATAACTGTTCAACTCTGCTGCTGCAGGGTGAAAGCAGCCATAGACAACTGGGTATGGCTGTGTACTAATATAACTTTAAGTAGAAAAATAGGCAGTGGTGGGGCACAGCAGCTCATGCCTGTAATCCCAGCATTCTGAGAGGCTAAGGTGGACAGATTGCTTGAGCCAAGGAGTTCGAGACCAGCCTGGGCAACATGGTGAAACCCTGCATCTACTACAAATACAAAAAACTAGCCAGGCATGGTGGTGCACACTTGTATTCTCAGCTACTTGGGAGGCTGAGGCAGGAGAAAAAAAAGAACAACAAAAAACAGGCAGTTGGCTAGATTCTGTCCACAAGCCGTAGTTTGATAACCCCTTAAGTGGATATTAGCAAAACAAACAAGTCTTAAGGAGGCCCCTAAAGTTGTTGGAAGATTTAAGTCAACCAAATAGTTTACAATAAAAGATCACCAGATAGTCAATGAAACAAGCTCTATAGCTGAAGAGTTGAAAACAAAACAAAAAAACCCTTAGACCACCAAAGACTTTAGATATTGCAATTTTCAGATAATATAAAGCAGCCACCTTATTTTAAAATTGCAACTCTCCCTCCTCTACTTTCTCCTTCCTTGCTTTTTTATTCTCCATTTCAATTACCACCTACTATACTGCATAATTTGCTTATTTGGTTTATTGTATTTCTTCTCCCACTGTGATGTAGACTATATGACAGCAGCATTTTTATTTCACTGGTATAACCTTAGCACCTAGAGCAGTGCCTTTCCTATAATAGGGGTCCAATAACTATTGGTTGAATAAATGAAACAGAGAAAATTAAAGTCACAAAAATAAGTAAACAGAGACTAATGACTGACCAGGTGGATATGAAAGGGAAACAGAGCTTTTACAAATGAAAAATACATTTGTTAAAGTAAATTCAACAGACTTATTAGACTAGTCGCAGCTGAATAGAGATTAGTGAATTGGAGGTGATATTTAGAAATTACCTAGAATGTGGCACAGAGAAGAAAATGGAGAATATGAGAGATTAAGAAATATAGAGTACAAAATGAAAAGATCTAACTATACTTAATTGAAGATCCAGGAAAAAAAAAAGTAAAGGTAATATTTGAAGAGGTAATTATCTTACTTGCTACCAGGATACTTGAGTGCCACGTGGGCAAGTATGATAGAGCCAAGAGAGATGGTGGGTGTTTCTGGCATCTTCCTTACTACCATCATGTCTTCCACTTTGACTGCAGTCATGGCCACTGATGTGCCAGTCTGCTTCAGTCTCTACCAAGCCCAGAACTTCATCCTCATCTCTATGAGGTCCTGAGGAAAAGCAGCTTCCACAGTTTATTTCCAGCTGGATGAGGATCCAACTGATGCCATATCCCTGTTGTAGCTTTTTGTGGTGAGACAAGGCGCTCATCAGGACAGCAGGTTCTTCCAAAGCCTTTTACACCAATGTGAAGGACAATAAGATGTGGAAGTTCCTGGGTTTTGTTTTTGGACAATGGGAACCAAGGGTGGCATCTCTATACTCCATAGTGTAGGGCCTGACATGATCTAAACTCCCTCTATCAGTAATCATTCATCAAGAGTTTCAGGGTTGTGATAACCCATGAGTTCTCCATGTAGTGGCACATCATGGAGCTCATTTCTTTCCTGGATTACAACTATACCTTGGACAGTGAGGGCTCTTTTAGATGTGCACACCTAGCTGACCTGCCCTCCAACTCAAAAGTGGACAAGATCTGCTCAGCAGAGGTGTTAAGCACCCCCACACTCAATGTCCATTCGGCCAAAAGTATGCTCTTTGCCCTCAAGGGAGCCAAAGTCATGATGACACATGCCAGAGCTTGGGTGAAGGATACAGTGAGGATTCTTTAATTTCAGAACAAAGTCTTCCTCAGGTCTCCTGTACCTCATGAAGCCTATGCCCAGCTTGTTGTCAAAGAAATGCAGAATAATTCAAGAGGAACACAGGATACTATTGGTTGTGTTTCTAGTCCTGAGGACAAGGTCAGCTATGTAATTTCCACGGCCTAGTGCAAAATGAAAAGGCAAACTCCTTGTTTAAAAAGCAAAATGGGCCGGGTGCGGTGGCTCATGCCTGTAATCCCAGCACTTTGGGAGGCCAAGGTGGGTGGATCATCTGAGGTCAGGAATTTGAGACCAGCCTGGCCAACATAGCAAAACCTCGTCTCTACCAAAAATATAAAAATTAGCTGGGCGTGATGGCATGTTCCTGTAATTCCAACTACTTGGGAGGTGGAAGCATGGAAATCGCTTTAGCCTGTGAGGCAGAGGATGCAGTGAGCTGAGATTGTGCCACTGCACTCCAGCCTGGGCAACAGAGTGAGACTGTGTCTCAAAAACAAAACAAAAACAAAAAACAGAAAAGGCTGGGCACGGTGGCTCACACCTGTAATCGCAGCACTTTGTGAGGCCAAGGCAGGAGGGCTGCTTGAACACAGGAGTTTGAGATCAGCCTGGACAACAGAGCAAGAGCCTATCTCTACAAAATATTTGCAGATTCGCTGGAGGTGTGTGCACCTGTAGACCCAGCTACTGGGGAGGCTAAAGCGGGAGAATCACTTGAGCCCAGGAGGCTGAGGCTGCAGTGAGCTGTGATCATACCACTGCATTCCAGCCAGGGTGACAGAGCAAGACCCTGTCTCAAAAAAAGAAAAAAAAAAAGGAAAAATGAGGTTAAAGGTACTAACAGTAAAGCTTTTTCCATTCTTTAATTTCTCAACTTGTCATGATGTTTTAAATTTTGCTATTTAATGTCATTCTAAGTAAATTTAAATTGTTAGCATGAATCTTATTTTCATAATCTTTTTTTTTTTTTTGAGATGGAGTCTCATTCTGTCATCGAGGCTGGAGTGCAGTGGCCTAATCTCGGCTCACTGCAACCTCCGCCTCCTAGGTTCAAGCAATTCTTCTGCCTCAGCCTTCGGAATAGCTGGGTCTACAGACACATGCCACCATGCTCGGCTAATTTTTGTATTTTTAGTAGAAACAGGGTTTCACCATGTTGGCCAGGCTGGTCTTGAACTCCTGACCTTGTGATCCGCCCACCGTGGCCTCCCAAAGTGCTGGGATTACAGGCGTGAGCCACCACGCCGGGCCTTCATAGTCATTTTAAATGTAAACATAAGAGCCTTTACCTCTTATGTGAAATACTAGAAATTATAAAATTGGTATTTGTGTCTCATACACACTAGTATTTTGTTCTTATCAGGGGAGTGGAAAGGCTGCACAAAAGTAATTCAACCTTTTATTGAGACAGTCTCACTCTGTCGCCCAGGGTGGAATGCAGTGGTGCAATCTTGGCTCACTGCAACCTCCACTTCTTGGGTTCAAGCGATTCTCCTGTCTCAGCCTCCTGAGTAGCTGGGATTACAGGTGTGCACCACCATGCTCAGCTAATTTTTTATTTTTTATTATTTTTATTTTTTGGTATCATTAGTAGAGACAAGGTTTTGTCATGTTGGACAGGCTGGTCTGGAATTCCTGGACTCAAGTGATCCACCCGCCTCCCAAAGTACTGGGATTACAGGCGTGAGCCACTGTGCCCAGGCAAGATAACAAATAGGATGAAGTCTTGGGGTGTTTAGAAGGAAAAAAAAATAGGGTGAGAAAGGAATAAGATGTGGCCTTGAGTGTATCATCTACTACAAAATACTGGAAAAAGGCTTCGTGGAAACAGTGATTTTAAAGTTATCTTTAAGCAAATGCCTGAGAAAGGCAAAAGTCTAAAGAAATGATGGTCACCTTTCCCAGAAGTGCTTAAAGAATTACAATGCTCCCTTGAGGCAAAGGGGACAGTCATTCTACTTAATTGCATCATCAGGCTCGAACAAGGTATCATGTAGGACAGTAAGTTTTTAATTTTTTTTAATGCGATCCACAGTAAGAAATAGACTATACATAATATCCCAATCATACACACATACAAAAAGTCCCATGAAACAATACACTTACCAAGTATGATGCATTCTGAAATTTTCTATTTCTTTCTTTTTTCTTTTTGTAATGCTGGTTGTAACTCACTAAATTGATTTTACCACCTGCTAATGGATCTCAGCCTGCAGTATGAAACACAGTAATCTAGGGAAAATGAGTCCAGACGGCTTTTACCAAGGGTATTGGGAGTAGGGCCAACATTGTCAGAAATACAACCTTGAGTAAAAAGTGCTAGTTGGCTTCTCTTTAACCAGAGACCACAGTGCCAACACTGTAAAGTCTATAACTTCCCCTACTTTCAGTGATCACCTCTGGGTTTCCCCTGTTGTGATTTACAGAAAATGACTATCACTTTGGAACTGAGCTGGTGGATTTCTACAAAGATTCTTGGTATTTCATGGTTATGTTCTGATGCATAGCAAGACTTCATGTGAATTAAAGCAGATTCATTTCACCTTTCTTGCTTTAGGTATCCCAGGCTGATGTGGAATAAAAAATTGTTGGGTGATTTGTTGCACTTCTGCATAATGAGTGAGGGAAGTGTGTCTGTTCAATTCTGAAACCATTACGTTTTGGGTTGCCAGAAAATCATTGATTATAAGAAGTATATGGCATTGAATTGACACCCTGTACTATACGGGCCACTATTTTTCTTCATTGCAAAATCACTTTTTGAACTATTAATATTTCATATAAGAAAGGCTTGGTTTATCTTTCTGAATCTGGTTGCAAATTAAGTCTTAATAATCCCAGTTCTGAGTCACAACCTGGCACAGTGTGGTGGTTCAGGCCTATAATCCCAGCACTTCAGAAAGCTGATACAGGAAGATCGCTTGAGCCCAAGAGTTTGAATCCAGCCCTGGCAACACAGTGAGACCTCATCTCTACAAAAAAATAACGAGCCAGGTGTGGTGGCACATGCCTTAGTCTTAGCTACTTGGAGGGTTGAGGCAGGAGGATTGCTTGAGCCTAAGAGTTCGAGGCTGCAGTGAGCCATGATCACGCCACTGCACTCCAGCCCTGGTGACAGAGACCCTGACTCTAATTAAAAATAATAAAATAGGGGAGCCGCAGTGGCTCAGGCCAGCTGTCATGGCGCTTGAGTAGGCAAGACTACGCGTTCGAGGACAGCCTGGGCAACATAAGAACCTCTCATTCATTAAAAAAATAAAAAATTAAAAAATAATAAAATGAATAGCTTATGTAAGAGTTCTGCATTATTCCCCCTATTCCTGAATACATCTGGCTGAAATACAGAGTTTGTGAACCTTGGGAAGTCAAAACACTCTGTGAAGGGCCCTTCAAAATAATACTTTTTTGCCTTTGCTCTAAAATGTCAGCTCCGAGTAGACAGGAGAGAATCATTTATTCATGCATTTAATTGGCCAGGTGTGCAAAACATTGTATTAATGATGCCCCTATATAGACCTATATCATGCAATGGTTCCCACATGTGGAAAGAGTGAATGTACCAGAATCATTTAGGGAGTATTTTAATAATAAATTCTCAGACATTTTGTTAAACTGCAATTTTATATTGGCTGGGCACAACACAAAACAACCCAAAGTAGATCTAATTATATAAAGTGTATTTCAGCCCAGCCCAGCCCAACTTTCCACAGTCAACTTGAAATTTTCTCACTGTTATTAATGGTGTCTTCCAAACCCATGTTGAAGGCTATGGGTAGGAGTGGTAGAGAATTGTCACTAGCTCTTCCGCCTATTGAATTGCTTCTGTGTCTAGGATTTAGCAGTTCCTGTCCCAGACTGGGGTTTGACTCAGCTTCCTGCCATGACTCATCTATGGCTGTGCTTTCTAGTCTTCTGGGCCATAATCAAGGCCAGGACGTCCAGGAAGCCAGCTCCGAACAGACTGGGATTTGATAGGGCCCCTCACTGCCTGATGCCGCTCTCTTTCTGGTGGCCTTGCCAGGTTTAGAACTAGATCCTGCTAGGCTGCCTTCCTGGTAGAAGAGGCTTTCCAGATAGTCAGGCTGCTTTCTGTATGCATGATGTTGGGCGCAGTTAATATTTGTAAAACAAACGTCCTCTGGAAAGGGCTCTGCCTTTCTGAGTTACTGCCTCTCTTCTACCTCCTTTAATAATATGCTCATTTTAGCATCTCACTGAAATGCACACATCTTGTGGTTTCCTATGCTCTAAAATCAGTGTCAGACTAAGAGCTCTTCAAACAGGAGCCTTTCCCTAATTTTTTTTTTTTTTTTTTTGAGACAGTCTCGCTCTGTCACCCAGCCTGGACTGCAGTGGTACGATCTCGGCTCACTTCAACGTCCACCTCCTGGGTTCAAGCAATTCTTCTGTCTCAGCCTCAGGTGCACACCACCACGCCCAGCTATTATTGTATTTTTAGTAGAGATGGGGTTTCACCATATTGGTCAGGCTGGTCTCAAACTCTTGACCTTAGGAGACCCACCTGCCTTGGCCTCCCAAAGTGTGGGATTACAAGCATGAGCCACCACGCCCAGCCCTTTCCTTGTTTTTTGAATGCTCAATGCTTAACATACTATTTGGCTCATAACAGGCATTCCAAGAAATGTCAAATGGATGCAAAAATGAGTGAAACAATCTTTGCTTAAGTGAATTTCTGATTATTTTCAGGCTACATAGAACACAGGATAGGGAGGTGAAGGCATGCTGGAACACCACTAAGTCTAGTCCCTTATGTAAAACTCTTCTGGGAAAAGAAGGGGAAGATTTGTGCCCCATTTGCCTCAGTATTCTTAGCCCCAAGCACACGCACAGCCTCTCATATTTCCTTCGTCACTGTTTTTCAAAATTTAGCATGCATTGGAATCATCTTGGGGGCTTGTTAAATCAGATTGCCATGGAACATCCAATAATTTCTGATACAGTAGGTTTGGTATGGAGCCAGATAATTTGCATTTTTAATAAGTTCCTAGGTCTGTTGAGGCTGCTAGCCAAGGGTCCACACTTTGAGAATTAACTGTATTTTTTTTTTTTTGAGATGGAGTCTCATTCTGCCACCCAGGCTGGAGTGTAGTGGTGCAATCTTGGCTCACTGTAACCTCTGCGTCCCGGGTTCAAGCGATTCTCCTGCCTCAGCCTCCCAAGTAGCTGGGATTACAGGTGCCTGCCACCACGGCCAGCTAATTTTTGTATTTTTAGTAGAGATGGGGTTTCACCATGTTGGTCAGGCTGGTCTCGAATCCCTGACCTCAGGTGATCCATCCACCTCAGCCTCCCAAAGTGCTGGGATTACAAGCCTGAGCCACTGCACCCGGTCTGTATTTTTAATAGCAGTAGCTATACTATTAGTTGAGTACTGACTGTCTTATTCCTTTCCATGCACTGTGGTAAGTTATTTATACATGTTATTTCATTTCCATTCAACAACTCCATGAAGGAGAAATTGTTATTTCAATTTTACAGATGAGGAATCTGAGGAATAGAGTTGTTAAAAAACTTGCCTAGTATCTTAAGTACAGGGCTGAAATTTGAAGTAAATTCTGTTTGATTCATAGTAAGTGTACAACAAATAAATAATTGTTGAAAACTAACGCATAAAGTTTCTAGGCAAAAAAACCTAAAACTTTTGTAAACCAAGTAGGTACATGTTCACATATATAGACTGAGTGTGCAGAAATCCTGTGTTAGACTGATGGGTATTTATTTCACTCTAGCTCAAGACCTCTGAATTAGCAAGCCAACTTTACGCATGACACTATGTTGCCATTATTTCTCAAATTGTGGTTCCTGAACTAATAGCATGAACATCACCTGAAAAATTGTCTAAGACTGCCAAATTTGGGGATATAAGGATGCCAGATTAAATTTGAATTTCAGGTAAATGATGAATAATGAAATCTTTGAGACATACATATACTAAAAATTATTCATAGTTTATCTGAAATTCAAGTATCCAATATACATAGGAATTCTGTATTTGGCAAGACTAACCTATTAGAAGTTAAAATTCTCTAGCCCTAGCCCAGACCTACTGAATTAGAAACTCAAGTGAGTCCCAGCCATCAGTGTTTTAATAGGCCTACAAGTGATTCTGATGTACCCTGGAGTTTGAAAACCAATGACCTAGGCAATGCCTGTTCACCTAAGGCAGGGGTTAGCCAAATCTGGCCAGCTGTCTGTTTTTGTCCATAATTTTTTTTTTTTGAAACACAGTTCCACCCACACCCATTCTTTTGCTTATTCTTTATTTAGTTCTCTGCCCTCTTGGAGCTTATATATTCTAGCTGTAGACAGTTGTGTTAATTATATCTTCAAGTGTAAGTAACAATAAAGCAAACTAAAAGCGGCTTAAGAATACAAGAAATACATGCTCTTGCATAGCCAGAAGTACAGAGGCTGCAAGGATGCTTGGCTCAGCAGTTCTTTGTGTTACAAGAGCATTGACAGGACAAAGACCTTATGGCCCTAGAATGTTTACAGATAACGTTTGCTTAACCCTGACCTAAGAGAACACCCTCTGATAATAAAAGCATATTCTTGGCCCTCTCTAACAGGTGCTGGAAGCTGGGACAGGACAGACACTGAGGTTCTGAAAATTGAAAAGTCCCTTCTGAGCTTTCTTGCATTGCTGTGTTCCTTGGCTTCAAGCGGAGGGGATGGGGGAAGATGGAGGGGAATGCAGCAAAGGAGGGGCTGAGGAGCAAAAAAAAAAAAAAAGTTCCCAGAGCCCAGAACACCTGGTTATGGGCACCCCCTGCTGGACAGCTGGTAAAATTCTGTGACACAGGTCATTTAGTCAGCAAATGTGTAAGATTGTGGGGAACAAAGGTAAAGTTCTTCTCTTGAAGGACTGGCTCACAGTCAAGAGTAGTCAGGCTCCCTAATTAAATCTTTATGCTGTGTAGTCAAGTGTCAACTGCAGACATACTTAATAAATGATGCTTGATATAATATGCTTATGGTCATTCAGTAAATAACTATTACATGTTTGCTAGGGGCTAGGTGCTGGACTATGCACTGCAGATATACTGGTAAACAAAACAGACACATTCCCTGCCCTCTTGGAGCTTATATTCTAGTGGATGTTGTATTAATTATAACATCAGTTGTAAGTAACAACAAAGCCCACTAAAGTTAGCTTAAGCAATAAGGAATATATTATCTCACATAACCATAAGTACAAAGGTAGGACAGGCTTTAGGGCTAATTGATTCAACACCATAAGACATCAATAAAGACAGTTATTTTCATCTTCTTCTCTGCCTTTCGGATTGTAGTGGCATTTTCCTCAGGTTGTTCCTTATTTTTCTGAGACATCTCACTCCGTCCCCTAGGCTGGAGTACAGTGATGGAATTTCAACTCACTGCGACCTCTGTCTCCCGGTCCCAGGTCAGGGCCTCTGCCTCCTGGGCCCAAACCCTCCCACCTCAACCTCCTGAGCAGCTGAGACTACAGGCACATGCCAACCACCCAACTAATTTTTGTATTTTTTTTTTTTTTTGTAGAGATGGGGTTTTGCCATGTTGCCTAGGCTGGTCTTGAACTCCTGGGGCTCCAGAGATTGAGCCTCAGCCTCCCAAAGTGCTGGGATTATAGGCATGAGCCACTGCACAGGCCTCAGGTTATTCCTTTCGAAGTTTCAAAATGGTTGCTACAACTCCAAGTATCACCTTCAGTTATGTAAAAGTACAGAGACAGAAAGTGATCATCACTTTGTGTGGCTCTTTCTATTTTAAGAGACAGGATCTCACTTGTTGCCCAGGCTGGAGTGCAGTGGCATAGTCAAAACTCACTGCAGCCTTGAACTACTAGGATCAAGAGATCCTCTAACCTCAGCTTCCCAAATTTCTGGGATTACAGGCATGAGCCACTATGCGTGGCTGTGTGACTTTCTTTCTTTCTTTTTTTTTGAGACAGGGTCTCACTCAGTCACCCAGGCTGGAGTACAGTGGCACAATCACAGCTCACTGCAGCCTCAATCTCCTGGGCTCAAGTGATCTTCCTACCTTAGCTTCCCAAGTAGCAGAGACTATAGGCCTGTGCCACAACACTCAGCTAATTTTTTATTGTGGCCTTCTTAAGATGAAGACACTTTTCTCAGAAGCTCCCAGATAACTTCCTCTCAGGTTATGGGACTGATCCTAAACGAATCACTGCAAAGATAATAGAAAATTGTTGATTAGATAAAATAGGGGCTTCCCCTGAGGCTCCTGAGTCAGAGAAGAGATGGATGCCAGGCCAAAATTGGGGTTCTGTTAATAAGAAAGAAAGGGAGAAGTGGATGTTAAATAGATATCTACCAGCATTTGCTATAGAAAAGGGAAATTAATAAATAAAAATTATTTTCGTGGGCCAGGCGCAGTGGCTTACACCTGGAATCCCAGCATTTTGGGAGGCTAAGGCAAGTGGAATACCTGAGGTCAAGAGTTCAAGACCAGCTTGGCCAACATGATGAAACCTTGTCTCTACTAAAAATATAAAAAATTGGCCAGGTGTGGTGGCTCATGCCTGTAATCCCAGCACTTTGGAAGGCTGAAGTGGGTGGATCACCTGAGGTCAGGAGTTCAAGACCAGCCTGACCAATATGGTTAAAACTCGTCTCTACTAAAAATACAAAAATTAGCTGGGCATGGTGGCTCGCGCCTGTAATCCCAGCTATTCAAGAGGCTGAGACAGGAGAATTGCTTGAACGTGGGAGGCGGAGGTTGCAGTGAGCCGAGATCGCACCATTGTACTCCAGCCTGGGCGACAGAGTGAGACTCCATCTGGAAAAAAAAAAAAATCAGCCGGGCATGGTGGCAGGCACCTATAATCCCACCTACTTGGTAGGCTGAGGCAGGAGAATCACTTGAATCCAGGAGACCAAGGTTGCAGTGAGCCAAGATGGCACCATTGCACTCCAGCCTGGGCAACAGGAGTGAAACTCTGCCTCAAAAAAAAAAAAAAAAAAAAATTCATACGATGAAGGAATTACAAAGAAGTTAGCTTTTGCTGCTGAAGAAAACACCTATAACCTCTATGGCTTATGACAGCAATTTATTTAACTCATGATTCGATTTGGGCTGAGCTCACCTGGGTGGTTCTTTCGGACTTAATTATAACTGTGGTCAGCTGCAAGTCAGCTAGGTAGCTTTGCTCATGGGATCTGGCTGTTAGCTGAGGATATGCGTCCAAGTGTGTTTCCTTATCCAGCAGACTCTCCTTGGCTTATTCCTATAGTAAATCAGCAAACTTCCAAGAACTAGAGCAGATGCTTGCAAGTATTTTTGAAACCTAAGCTTGGAACTGGAACATTATCACTTCTGCTGCATTCTTTAGGTCAAATTAAGCAAGAAGGCCAAGAGGGTGAAGAAATAGATTCCATCTCTTGAGAGAAGGAGCTTCAAAGTCACATTGCAAGGGAATGGACCCAGGTAGAGAAAGAACTTGTGACACGTTTGCAATTTATCACAGGTGATCAGAGTAATAGAGAAAGCCACTTGGATCTGCCCTCAAGAGAGATGTATCATTTGTAAAGTTTCAAATCAGCAGCAATATGCCTACTCTGAGCTGAAATTCTTATACTAGTATGACTGTTACTGATGATTTCATTACACTGTTCTAGGTAGCAAAAGTTCAGAGGTTGTGATGCTGTGATTGAAAACAATAATATTAGGGTTTTCTGAGCATCTTCCTGATGGGCAAGGAGATCTGTGGTCTTGTTTTTGGCCTTTCCTCGCAACATGGCCCCCAAATGCCATGTTTTCTATTTTTGCTTCAAAAGAAGAAACCAAGACCACCTTCTGCCTCGAGGCTGGAAGAGACATCGGTCTCTCTGAGCTTGCTGAAGAAGGGAGAAAAAGAACAGCAAGAAGCAATTGAACATATTGATGAAGTACAAAATGAAGCAGACTTAAGAAACAAGCCAATGAGGAGACTTTGAAAGCAGAACAGAAATATAACAAACTCGGCCAATTATTTTTTTCAGAAGAGGTCTGAATCGATTGCCAAAATCCCCAACTTTAGGGTAACAGCATTCGTCAACCATCCACAAGTGTCTGCACTGCTTGGGGAGGAGGATAAAGAGGCGCTGCCTTATTTAACCAGTGTTGAAGTGACAGAATTTGAAGATATTAAACCAGGTTACAGAATATTTTTATTTTGACACAAATCCTTACTTCAAAAAAATTCATCTGAATGAGAGTGGTGCTCCATCTTCAAATTCACTAAAATCAAATGGAAATCTGGAAAGGATCTGATGAAACATGCAAGTCAAATGCAGAATAATGCCAGCAGGAAGAGGCAGCAGCACATGGAACTATAGCGCTTCTTCACCTGGCTTACTGACCATTCTGATGCAAGTGCAGATGAGTGAGGAAAGATCACCAAAGACGATATTTGGCAAAATCAATTACAGTATTACTTGGTTCCCAAAATGGATCATGAGGAAGGAGAAGGAGAAAAAAGATGATGACGAAGACAGGGATGAGGATGAAGGTGAAGATAAAGATGATGATGAAGGGGAGGAAGGAGAGGAAGATCAAGGAGAAAATGAGTAACAGAACAGCAATGGAGTCCAACCTTCCCTTTAAAACATTTTCTCCAATCTCTGGGAGCAACTTACAGTCTTTGTTTTTTAGCTCTTGTGCTCAGTTACCCTGTTTTTGAGGTCTTTTCTCTACACCGTGATTCCTAACTTACTTTGGTAAGAAATATCTTGGCTTAGGTGGGCATTTTGACAACATGACTTCTTTCATATGGATGGAATCATATACGTGGTTTTTTGTGGCTTCTTTCATCTAGCACTATATTTTCAAGGTATATCCATATTGTAGCATGTATCAGTAGTCTAATTTTTTATGCTGAGTAATATTCCATTGTTTGGATATGCCACATTTTATTTATTCATTCATCTGTTGCTGGAGATTGAGTTTTCACCTTTTTGCTATTATGAATAATGATGTTGTAAACCTTCATGTACAAGTTTTGGTGTGGACATGTTTTCATTTCTTTTATACCTTAGGAGTAGATTCATAGGGTCATATGATAGCTGTTTTCCACAGCAGCTGCACCATTTTACATTCCCATCAGCAGTGGATGAGAATTCCAGTTCCACATCCTTGCTTCCTAGTGGATATAAAGTGGTCTCATTGCTGTTTTGATTTTCATTTCCTTAATGATGTCCAGCATCTTCTCATATGCTTATAGGCCACTTATATATCTAACTTGGAGAAATGTCTACTCAGATTAGTAGAGGACTGAATAGACTCCTCCCCACTCCCCCAAATTCATGACGATTTGGTACCTGTGAATGTTGCCTTTTTGGAAATATAGTCTTTGCAAATGTAATCAATTTAAGTTGAACCCATACTGGAGTAGGGTGGGCCTTAAATATAATGACTTGAAACTTATTTATAGGTCAAGGAATGCCAAGGACTGCTGGCAACACCCAGAAGCCATGAGGGAATCATGGAATAGATTCTCCTGTGGAGCCTTCAGAGGGCACATGGCCTTCCCAATAACAACTTCAAACTTCCAGCCTCAAGAACTGTAAGAAAATTAATTTCTGTGGTTTTAAGCTTCCCTGTTTGTAGTAATTTGTTACAGCAGCTCTAGGAAATTAATAACGACCCTTGGCCCATTTTTACATAGGGCTGTCTTATTTTTTTTCTAAGATGGGGGGGTCTCACGATACTTCTCAGGCTGGCCTTGAACTCCTAGGCACAGGTGATCCTCCTGCCTTAGCCTCCTGAGTAGCTGGTACTATAGACATGTGCTACTCTTCCCGGCTTAGTGTTGTCTTCTTATTGAGCTGTAAATCCTTTACATATTCTGGGTACAAGTCCATTATCAGATATATGATTTGCAAATATTTTCCCCCATTCTGTGGATTTTTTCACAGATCTTTGCACATTTTAAATTTTGAGGAAGTACAGATTATAAATTTTGCTTTTCTTGCTAATGCTTTTGGTGTCATATTTAAGAATCCTTTTCTAAATCCAAGGTCATGAAGATTTAACCCTGTTTTCTTGAAATAATTTTATAGTTTTAACTTGTGTATTTAGATCTTTGATTTATTTTGGGTTAATTTTTTATATATGTTATGAGATAAGGTCCAAGTTTATTTTATTTTGCATGTGGCCATCTAGTTGTTCCAGCATCATTTATTGAAAAGACTATTCTTTCCCCCAATTGAATGGTATTGGCACTCTTGTTGAAAATCAGTTGACCATAGACATATGGTTTTATTTCTGAACTCTTGAATCTAATCATCTATATGTCTACCCTTGTGCCAATACCATACTATGTTGTCTTGAACTTCTGGCCTCAAGTGATCCGCCTGCCTCAGCCTCCCAAAAGTGCTAGGATTACAGGGATGAGCCACTCCGCCCAGCCTTTTAAATACTATACTGACTTAATGACTGTTTCTTTGTAGCAAGTTTTGAAATCAGGAAGTATGGATATTCTTAGTTTGTTCTTTTCAAGATTGTTTTGGCTATTCTGGATCCTTTGCTTAAGAGTTTTAGAATCGGGTTGTCAATTTCTACCAAGAAGTTAGCTAGGATTCTGATGGGAATTGCATTGAATCTGTAAATCAATTTGGGGAGTATAGCCATCTAAACAATATTAAGTCTTCTGACCCACAAATATAGGATATTTTCCCATTTATTTAGATGTCCTTTAATTTCTGTGTTATTCCGTTAGCATTGCTATAAGTAACTGAAGCTGGGTAATTTATAAAGAAAAGAGGTTTATTTGACTCAGTTCTGCAGGCTGTACTAGCATGGCAGCAATATCTGCCAAGCGTCTGATAAGGGCCTCAGGAAGCTTATAATCATGATGGAAGGTGAAGGGGGAGCAAGCATATCACATGGCGAGAGCGAGCAAGGGAGATGCCAGGTTCTTTTTGTTTTTTTAAACAATTAGCTCTCCAGTGAAATAATACAGTGAGAACTCATTACTGCAAGGATAGCCTCAAGCCATTCATGAAGAATCTGCCCCCATGCTGCAAACACTTCCCACTAGGCCAACCTCCAACAATGAAGTTCACATTTCAGCATGAGATTTGGAGGAGACAAATGTCCAAGCCATATCAATTGTTTACAATATTTTTTTTTTGCAGTTTTCAGAGTATATACTTTATACTTCTTTTGTTAAATTTACCCATGAGAATTTTAAATGAAATTATCTTCTTAATTTCATTTTTGGATTGTTCACTGCAGGTGTATAGAAACACATCTATTTTTGTATATTGACCCTGTATCCTGCAATCTTGCTGAAATTGTTTACTAGTTCTTATGGTTTTTTAGCGGATCCCTTAAAATTTTCTATATACAAGATCATGTTGGCCAGGCATGGCGGCTCATGCCTGTAATCCTAGCACTTTGGGAGGACAAGGCGGGTGGATCACCCGAGATCAGGAGTTGGAGACCAGCCTGGCCAACATGGTGGAACCCTGTCTCTACCAAAAAATAAGCCAGGGGAACAGAGTGAGACTCTTTCTAAAACAAACAAACAAAAACAAAAACATCATGTCACCTGTCACTAGAGATAGTTTCACTTTTTCATTTCGAGTCTTATTTATCTTGCCTCATTGCCTTGGCTGGAACATCCAGCACAATGTGAGTAAAAGCAGCTATAGAAGACACCTTTGTCTTGTTCCTGATCTTTCACCATTAAGTATGAGGTTAGCTGCAGAGTTTTTGTAGATGTTCTTCATCAGGTTGAGGAAGTTCTCTTCTATTCCTAGTTTGTTGACTGTTTTTATCATGAAAGAGTATCAGATTTTTCCATCAGTTCTTAAAAAGTGACCTTCTTCCTTTATGGATGGGGTATGTAAAAAAAAAAAATCCATCTCTGCATGGATGATATTGTACAAAGCACTCCCACTCAGGTGAATGCTTTAGAAAAAGCCACACCTCTTTGGGTGGACATAGTCTAGGGTATGTTTGACTTGGTGAGCCAAGGGCTCCTCTTCCATCTGGGTGCCCTTATTTAGGACCTAATCTGTATGTGGTGGCCTTAATCTACAATCACTTTTTTTCAGTGACCATTTGGTACCTGTGAATGCGCCTTTTTGGAAATAGTCTTTGCAGATGTATATGGTTTCCCAGTACCCAGGGTGCCTCTGATTTAATTTTTTTCCCAGTGATTTCATACCAGTAGGCTCTTGCAAGGTGTGGATGAGGAACAGATATACACATCTTAACACTGATTTTAAGCAATCTCCCTGTCTACTGCATTACCCTTGCCTTCTGTGGCCCCTGGTATCTCCAATTCCTAAACTTCCCTGATATTTATCTTTCTCTGTTGGTACCTGAGTTTGATTTTCCACTCCTCTGCTATGTCATTTGCCTTTCTTTTATCTACTTTCCATTGATATCTACTGTGACTTGGAGTTACAGATATCTGCTAGTTCAAGGAAGACAGAGTTTGTGTGTTGATTTGTTGTTCTTCTTGTCTTGTAAAGAAATAATTTCCAGAGAAGAGAAAAAATGTTTGCTCTCTTCAAGTCAGAATTCAGTTCTAGAATTGGAGGAAACTTAATGGTCAAAATGATAAAATAAATGATCTCATCATTAGGGTAAGTAATGAAGAGCTGAATCCAGGATTCAGAATCCCTGATACCCTGGCCACAAGTAAACTACTATAATTGGTTCTCACTCCATAGAATCATATAGTTTGAGAGGGGCGAAATACCTCTGAGGTTTTCAGCCTATTTCCTTTTCCATAAGTCTCCTCAACAATGTAAGTGGATTTCAGCATTGGTTAAAATGTCAATGTGAAGAGGAGCATTCACTCTATTCCATGACTGTTTATTCTTATTTCAGAGAGCTCTGATTATTGGAAAGATTTTTTCCCTGAAATACTTTTTCTTCACTTCCACACACTGTATCTAGTTCTGCCCACAGAAGTTACAAAGAACTACTATATGTACAAATAATATAGTATAGTAATATACATAATACATAATATAGTTTGGTAGATGGAATACTGGCTACTCTAGAGACATGATACTATACTCACTGCCTCTAACTCTTTGTACAATCCATAATTAAAACAGTTCACCAGCAAAATAAATCTCAAATCCCACGTAACAGAGATTGAGACAGTTAATAAACAGCAACTGTAGTTTATAAAAACAATTTCTAAGCTAGCTAGTTCTCAATCCATTAAATAAGATTGCTGGGTAGGAGAAGAAATGACTATCAGGTGTGTCATAGAAAGATTACTGAAGAAAACTGAGAGGATGTGTAAGAAATAGCCAAGTGAATATTGCAGGGAGATAAAACAAGTTGCATAAGCACATATAAATTTAAAAGTAGGAGTTGCTCAGAGAATTCAAAAGTATGGCTAGTGTACAAGGTGAGTATAAAGAAGACACAGAAATTATGAAAGGCAATAATGCTAAATATTAACATTTATTGAGTAACCTACATTCTAGCCACTGTTGGATACTTTACATGTAAGAACCCTCATAACAACCTTATGAGGTAGATACTATTATTACGTCATTTTAAAGATAGGGAAAAGGAGGTATGGGAGTGTTAGGTTAACTTGCCTAAGATTATGTAATTAATAAATGGAAGAGATGGGCTCTGGACCCAGGTAGTGTGGGTGCCTTAATTTATGAAGTGGTCTTTATATGAATGGCCTTTTTATTCTGAAGATTCTAGGACTTTTTAGGTACCAAGTTGGAGACATTGGTAGATCTTTTCCTACCTCTTCATCTTTGGCTCATCCATCTCAAGGGAGTATCGGTGATAAGATAGGTGATCAGTTTAGGGATCCACAGTAGAGGCCAGAGGACTGTTCCAAACTCTGATCCTCTATATATAAACTGAGGACTGGGAAGACAGAACTATTTTATGGCTGGTGGCTGACCTCAGATATTTCAAGTTGGACAGAGACCCTTCACCATCCTATTCAAGAAGAAAAGGAATTGGAGCTGTGAAAGGGAGAATAAATGTTGGTGGCAATCAGTACTTGATGCCAGTTTTTTTTTTTTTTTTGGCTATTGTTTTGTATTTCCTATAAACCTTTTCTGCAAATGCATATAGAAAAAAAAAAAGACATATTTACAATAAAACTCCCACTAATTAAGCATGGCCAGGTACTATTCTAAGTGTTTTATACATATTAGCTCATTTAATCCTCACAGCAGCACTAGAAGATAGGCACATTATTTGTCTTTTGCAAAGGAAGGACACTGAAGCACGAAGACATCATACAACTTGTCCACAATTGTACAGCAAATGAGTGGGAGAACTAAGTGAAGCTGGAAAGAACTACTATAAATAGTAGACAAGTACAAGACAACTGGTTAAAGATTAGTACTTCTGAAATACTGTGTAGCAGAAAGAAACCCGGACTTGGATTAGGACTTGAATTCAGCCACCAACATTTACTGCTGTGTAAAGATTTGAGGCTGGTCACTACGAGCCTATAAAATTTAGATTAAAACACTTACCTCATAGGGTTTTTGTAAAGATCTAGCGATGTGATTATTGTAAAAACTCACTGTTAATCTCTCAGATGTTACAGAAATGTTACAAGCATCTCTTCCATTGTACATGAAAATGAGGGATCTAGACTGTACAGATTGTGTAGATATAGAACACCCAGACTACCGATCCCGGCCTGCAAAGCCTCCGGGCTTTCCTTCCCGGAAACCGGCGAACGGCCCTCTGGGACTTGCAGTTTTGTACTGGGGCTGACCCACCTTTCTTCCTTAGTGGAGAAACCAACTGTAAACCCCGGAAGTACTCATTGTCTGAGCGGCGTGCTGCTTAGGAAGAGAAGGTCGGAGGTCGCCGGGGCAGAAGGCGTTCCTGCCGCTGGCCCAGTCACCATGTAGTGAAGGGGCAGACACCCTCCCGCAAATTCTGGAAGGTTCTTAGTCTCGACTAGGGCAGTAGCCCCAGGACTCCTTGTCGCCGGCTTCAGGTCACTGCCGGCTGAACGGAGCTGCCGCCGCCGCCATGTTTGGCTGCTTGGTGGCGGGGAGGCTGGTGAGGATGCGACCGGGTGTTATCAGGAAGGGGTCAGGAGACCGAGGGCAAAGCCCTGCTGCGGGGAGGGTGCGCAGGCGCTAGGGATGCGGGGAAGACCACTTGCTGTATTTCGGCTGGGTATGTGAGGATGGAGCGGGGGAAGCTGGATGCTCTCCTTTGCCCAATTCTGTTCAGATTCTTTCGAACAGTAGTCACCAGTATCAGTTGACATTTATTAAGTGTGCATTTTATACCAAGTACTGGGCTAAGTGCAATGCACGCCTTTGGTCAGTTATTCAGCCTTATATGTGGCGCTTATTTGGCACTTTGAATTTAATCCTCATAACTCGTGAGATGGTCTTTGACATTTTGAAATTGCGGAACTAAGCTCAATCGCCAGTTTAAATACCTCCCTTATTAACGTGAGGCAGAGGTGAACTTGGGATTGAATCTGGTCTATAGCAAACTTTTTTCAAAGATTAAGGTGCTCAGGCAACGTACCTCTGCTGGGAGAACCCCAGTAAAAAATACGCTTAATTTAATTGGAAGTTGGCTGAAAGTTAATGTGTCAGCCGTATCTGGGATAACCAGAGAAGGATGCCAGTAGTGTGTTTCCTTTTTGGTCAAAATAGATAACCTACCTTGCCAAATTGTTAGATTAAATGAGATCAGCACCTGGAATTGTTTAGGAATAATCTGTAAGGTGAATCTTGTTTGCTTCCTTAGAAACCACATAGACATCAATTTTCAGGCCTGACTCCTTTCCCCTAGAATTACTTTTCCTTCTTTTTTCTCCTGGCTTTGTTAAATGTTGCAGCCCCTTTGCTGAATTGTCTTTTTTCCCCATCAAGTTTTGATAATACATTGTATTCTGTACATATACAGTTCTCAGAAGCCACAAAGATAAATTGGAGATGACTAGCCTCAGAAAATTTGTCTCTTGAATGACTGGGAGACCCTTGTGGTGATGGTGGTAATTCGTAATCCTGGTGAGATAATTTTGCCCCTGCTCTTAATAGGGAAAAAGAAAGGACAAACCTGGAATGATTGTGACTCAGACCAGTGAGTGTTATTAATGAATGACATTAAAATTGTGTTTTTTAAAGAATAAAAAGCCTATCTGGAATCCATGTATCTCTTACGTTGTCAACTAATTTGAAAGGATAGTTACGGATATACCTATCTGTATATATTGGGGCTACTTGGTTCTTTAATTATGGAATATTAGGACACATTAATCAAAGGGCAAAAAGACCTCGTGGCGTCTTAGAACTTAACTATATTACTCTGTTATAAGAAAAATCCACCTATCTAAACTTATTTTTATCTTAAAGAGATACATCTTAAAAAATTAGCGTGTCATGATACAGATTTGCAGAACGTTCAGTACCTATACAAAGTTGACACTTAAGAAATATTTATTTTGCCTGGTGGTTATTTCAAAACTCATAAATAACAGTTTCCCATGTTTTTTAGTTTATATGCATGCCAAAGACTGGTGAAATTGAATTTAATACTAATGCAGGCCATTTAGTTTATGTTCTTAGTTTTATTCTTTATACTGAAGCTAGAGGATTTTAAAATGGGTCAGAATACTTCTGAAGAGGGAATCAGTATTTGACTTTAGGAACACTCAGCCTTTGTATCTTGGGACTTAATTTAGGGCACTTTGAGACTACTTTGTAACTAATAGATAGTTAAAATTACATAGCAGTATATTTTTCTTAAGTTTCTTTGTGTGAATAGTAGGATATTATAGAGGGAAAACTTACTTAACACACATAATTTCTCTGTAAGGCATGTCATAGCCTTCTTGCAGTTAGGAAGACTAGGCAGCACCTGGTCATTTTAAACAGCAGGATCACCAGCAAAAATCACAAAAATGCTTTAAATAGACACTGTGAAAAGGACACTTTCACATGATGAGGACTGAAACAAGATGGCATGTTCCACCTCAGCTGCCAGTGTTGTGAGTTGCACAACTCACTTTTTTTTTTGAGACGGAGTCTCACTCTGTTGTCCAGGCTGGAGTGCAATGGCGTGATCTCCGCTCATTGCAACCTCCACCTCCGGGTTCAAGTGATCCTATTGTCTCAGCCTCCCAAGTAGCTGGGACTACAGGCGTGTGCCCCAATGCTCAGCTAATTTTTGTATTTTTAGTAGAGACAGTTTTGCCATGTTGGCCAGGCTGATCTTGAACTCCTGACCTCAGGTGAGCCACCCGCTTCCGCCTCCCAGAGTGCTGGGATTACAGGCATGAGCCACTGTGCCTGGACTATAATTCACATTTTCTGCTGCTGTTCACAAGTATGTCCATGAATGACTGCAGAAACGCAGCAAACACTGATTTGGGATTATAAGTTAGTTTTAGTGAGTAGGCGAATTTAGATACAGGATTTGTGAATAAGGAGGATTGACTAATTCTGGATTGTTTACCTGTTTTAATTACCTGAGATTCTTTCTTTTATGTATGTATGTATATATTTATTTATTTATTTAATTTATTTTTTTGAGACGGAGTCTCCCTCTGTTGCCCAGGCTGGAGTGCAGTGACACTATCTTGCCTCACTGCAACCTCTGCTAACCAGGTTCAAGCAGTTCTCTGCCTTAGCCACCCGAGTAGTTGGGTTTACAGGCGTGCCACCATGCCCGGCTAATTTTCGTATTTTTAGTAGAGATGGGGTTTCACCATTTTGGCCAGGCTGGTCTTGAACTCCTGACCTCAGGTGATCCGCCTGCCTCAGTCTCCCAGAGTGCTTGGATTACAGGCATGAGCCATTGTGCCTGGCCCCTTTATCTTTAAACTGGAGGGTGAGAGCTTAGGTGATGTGTTTTGAATAACCTTTCATTTTTACAACATTATGAAGCTATAGTTATTTTTTATGTAAGTAAAATCCTTTCAGGACACCTTTGAAATAATTTATTTTTATTTTATTTGAGACAGAATTTCACTCTTGTTGCCCAGGCTGGAGTACAATGGCGCAGTTTCCACTCATTGCAACATCCGCCTGTTGGGTTCAAGAGATTCTCTTGCCTCAGTCTCCTGAGTAGAATACAGGCTTAAGCCACCATACCTGGCTAATTCTTGTATTTTTAGTAGAGACAGGGTTTTGCCATGTTGGCCAGGCTAGTCTTGAACTCCTGACCTCAGGTCATCTGCCCACCTCAGCTTCCCAGAGTGCTGGGATTACAGGCGTGAGCTACTGCGCTCTGCCCGAGTTATATTTTTAAAAGATTGCATTTAGTAAATTATGATTGTAAAACCAAATAGGTATTTTTTCTCTATTAAAATTAACCTTTTCTGCCATATTTGACAGTTTCATAATTAAGACTGTCAGGTTAACATAATATTTGGTAAAAAGACTACAATGGATTACGCTGGTAACATAGCTTATTAGCAGTACTGTTAAGAGTTACAGAAACTCATAAACTATTGAACTAAGACAAGTTTCTTATTTTTCTAGGTGCAAACAGCTGCACAGCAAGTGGCAGAGGATAAATTTGTTTTTGACTTACCTGATTATGAAAGTATCAACCATGTTGTGGTTTTTATGCTGGGAACAATCCCTTTTCCTGAGGGAATGGGAGGATCTGTCTACTTTTCTTATCCTGATTCAAATGGAATGCCAGTATGGCAACTCCTAGGATTTGTCACGAATGGGAAGCCAAGTGCCATCTTCAAAATTTCAGGTCTTAAATCTGGTAAGAATAATATATTAAAGTAGTTTTATAATTAATCAAACTTTTTTCTTAAGTAGCCTAACATAGAATATGGTTTTTTCCCTTTTCCATTGTGTTTTTCTGGTTGTTAAAGTAATACAAAACATTAGTTTTTAAAAAGACAATACAGAGACATTTGAAAAATAGTGAAAGACTTCCTTGGCTCCTCACTCCTGCCCTCTGTCCCTAGACAGAACAACTCTTTGTTCTCCCTGTGTAGTATATACCTTTATAGAAAAATTTTTTTTGTAGCATGTGAGCATTTTAGCAAATAATGAGAGGAATCTTCTCATAATTTATAAAATGCACATCCATGTGTTAAGTGAGACGATAAACCTAAAACAAGGCAGACTTGTATAGCAACTAGAAGTACTTATTTTCTTCCGTTAAGATTTTTGAACTAGATTTGATCACTCCTCCAATGTTCTTCTTTTGGTTCTGTTGATATTGTAGAGCCATTAATTCTTTGCTTTGACACTTTGAGGCATTTTGTGAAGAAATGTGAGAATGTAACTAGATTAGGTGCCATTTACACCAATCTGAATCTTGAATCTGATTCTGTTCTTGAATCAGATTCAAGATTTAGGCTCCCTTGAAAATCTAGATGAAGACCTGAAAATTCTTTAAAAAATTTTTTTTTTTTTTGAGATGGAGTCTCACTCTCTTGCACAGGCTGGAGTGCAATGGCACAATCACAGCTCAGTGCAACCTCCATCTCCCTGGCTCGAGTAATTCTCCTGTCTTAGCCTCCTGAGTAGCTGGCATTATAGGCGTGTGCCACCACGCCCAGTTAATTTTTGTATTTTTAGTAGAGACGGGGTTTCACCATGTTGGTCAGGCTTGAACTCCTGACCTCGTGATCTGCCCGCCTCGGCCTCCCAAAGTGCTGGGATTACAGGCGTGAGCCACCTCGCCTGGCCAAAAAAATTTTTAATTAATTAATTTATTTTTGAGGTGGTTTTCGCTCTAGTTGCCCAGGCTCAGTGCAATGACACAATCTTTGCTCACTGCAACCTCTGCCTCCTGGGTTCAAGTGATTCTTCTGCCTCAGGCTCCTGAGTAGCTGCGATTATAGGCACCCGCCACCACGCCTGGCTAATTTTTTGTATTTTTAGTAGAGACGGGCTTTCACCATGTTGGCCAGGCTGGTCTCTACCTACCTACCTTAGGTAATCCACCCGCCTTGGCCTCCCAAAGTGCTGGGATTACAGACGTGAAAATTCTTAAAATATACATATATATTCTCCTAGAAACTGTTTATGGAGTCCAAGGAAAAATTATATTTAGGTACCATGTAGGTAATATGTTTATGTATTTACCAAACATTTGGGTGTCTGCTATGGGGATTTAAAGGTAATGATTAAGTTCTTGCCTGAGATAACTCTAGAGGAAGACATTTCTGTAGACCAGTAATTGGAAGGAGGAAAAATAATAGTGGATATTTGTATAAAGTGTTGAGGGATAATAGAAAAGGTAGCAATTAACTCTTAAGTGGGTTGGGGAAGGTTTCCTGGGGAGGTGATATTGGAGCTCTTAAGCAGACAAGTAAGACTTTGTCAGGCCTATGAGAGATCTATTGGGCATTCTAGGTGGAGGTAATACGGGCATAAGGTGAAAGTTTGAAAGCGTGATGTGCTCAGAGTGACATAAGGCAGGGTGTATGTGAGAAAGGTGGCCATGGATTATGAAAGGATTTATGTAGCACACTGACTCATTGGGAATGTAATAGGTAAGCAGTTTTTAACATGCTTAGGTCACACACCTATTCGATAGTATTCTAGAAAATATGTGTACGATAATGTAAATACTCAAATATTTGTATCCTCTGAAGCCCATTCATGTATCCCTCCCCCAGAGCAACTGCTCTTCTAGGTGTAGAGAAGCCAGTGAACAATTTTGGGTAGAGGAATGATATCAGATTTTATTTTGCTCTGATGCCTGGGTGAAGAATGAACTGGGACAGTTCTATCTCCTCACAGAGGAGGTAGCTATTATTGTTTTATATAGTTGGTATTCTACAAGGAGAAATGGGAGGCTGGGTGCAGTGGCTCATGCCTGTAATCCTAGCACTTTGGGCAGTCGAGGTGCTGGATTGCCTGAGCTTAGGAGTTCGAGACTGGCATGGGGCAATATGGTGGGAACCCCTCTATAGTAAAATACAAAAAATTTAGGCAAAAAAAAAAAAATTAGGCATAGTAGCATGTGCCTGTACTCTCAGCTACTCGGGAGGTTGAGGCATGAAAATGGCTTGAACCTGGGAGGCAGAGAGTGCAGTGAGCCGAGATCATGCCACCGCATTCTAACCTGAGTGACAGAGCAATACGCTGTCTCAAAAAAGAAAGAAAGAAACAGAAATGGAAGAGAGCAAAACAAAAAAAGAAATGGGAGAGAGCAATATTTAAAGCTACAAATTGTTTAGAATGGATGATAAATACTAATCTCTAGATTTAAGAAGCAGGTTAAGTCCCATAGTCCTTCTCTATGGGGGTTTCCTGAGATAATTATCATAAATCCCTAAGGCTGTGGTTCTTAAAGCATGAGCTCTTTCCTGATCTGTATTAACAACATCACCTGGGAACCTATTAGAAATGCAGTTTGCTGGCAAGACCCCAGACCTAGTGACTCAGAAATTGGGTGTGGAATCTAGAAGTCTGTACTGCAATAAGTTCCCAGATGTTTGTGTTGCAAGCTAAAGTTTGAAAACTGCTCTAGGGCATCCATGGTACACATATTTGTTCTGAACAATCTTTGGGAGAATTAAGATGGTAGTCACTCTTAAATCATTTTTTATTCTTCTCTTTGGTTGTGCCTAGAAATAGACAATGTATCTATAAGTAGAAAAAATATAAATAGATAATTCAGTTCATTCTAGTGAAATTACTGAACATTGAATATAAAGAGAAAGTAATAAATCAGTCAGAGAGAGAAAAGTCATTTATAGCTGAACAGCAGTTAGTTTAGCAGACTTACCAAGAGCATTAATAGAAGCCAAAACCCAATAGAATAATATCACTGAAGTGCCAATGAAAAATAAAATAACTTTGAAAACTGTCATTCTAAAGTGAAGAAATATATTTTCAGTTGGAGATGAAGAGTTTACCACCCGTAGACCATTACTGAAAGAATTCCTTACTGGAGGTAGTTGTACTTTATAAGAGGAAGTTGAACGCAGAATGAAGAAACGGATGCAAGACATAAAGTTAGCACAGAAATTGTTATACCTATAGACAAATCTGGACAACTTGATTGTATAAAACAGCATAACATATGAGAATTAATTATTGTTCTGGAAAAAAAAACATGTAAGACAGGAGGGGTGGTAATCTGAGTTACAGTTTTTTGAGGTCCGGCTCTTCAAAAAGAGAGTAATAATATTGATTCTACTTACAAGTAATCCTATTAAAAATTTAATTAAACTAAGCTAGGTGTGGTGGCATGTGCCAATAGTCCCATCTACTCAGGAGATCAAGGTGAGAGGATTGCTTGAGCCCAGGAGTCCAAGGCCAGCTTGGACAACACAGTAAGACTATCTCCATTTAAAAAATAAAAAAGTGCACCTTCCATACCATTAGAATAAGTGGAGGAAAGGCAGTAGAGAAAACAGTCCACTAGACTGTAGGAAAAGAGAAAAAGAAAAGAAGGCTGGGCACAGTGGCTCATGCCTGTAATCCCAGCACTTTGGGAGGCCGAAGTGGGTGGATCACTTTAAGGTCAGTTTGAGACCAGCCTGGCCAACATGGTGAAACCCTGTCTCCACTAAAAATACAAAAATTAGCTGGACATGGTGGCAGGCGCCTGTAATCAGCTACTCGGGAGTCTGAGGCAGAAGAATCACTTGAACCCAGGAGATGGGGGTTGCAGTGAGCCAATTGCACCACTGCACCACCAGGCAGATTGCACCACTGCCTGGGTGACAGAGCTGGACTCGTTTCGAAAAAGATAATAAAAATTTTAAAAATTGAAAGGGGGAAAGCAAAGAAAAAACATAGTATAGTAAAAACAAAATAAGTCATTGGAAATAATGTCAGCTTTATCCATATCAAAATAAATCTAAACAGATTAAACTTGCCAGAGAAAACAGAGATTCCAGAATGAGATTTTTTTTTATTTAAAGGCAGCAAACAATAATTATATTGCAGGTAATGAATCTGAAACATTCTAACACAAGAAACTAAAAGCTGGCATAAGTGAATTTTAAGAAAAATTAGACTAAGACTAAGACAGAAGTATTATCAAGGATAAAGAGATTAATGCACCAGGAAAGATAATTTCCTAAGAAGACTTAAGTATTTCTAGGAGGTTGCAGTGAGTGGAGATTACACCACTGCATTCCAGCCTGGGTGACAGAGCAAGACTTTGTTTCAAAAACAAACAAAAAACAAAAAAGAAAAGTGAGGTTGAAGTTGAAGTGAATGATCTACATATTTAACATAAGCATCCCAAAGAAAGAAGATGGTGATGATGCTAAAAGTAGAAATTAATGATAGAAAACAAAGAAACAATAGAGAGGCTCAATGAATGCAAAATCTGGTCTTTGAAAAGACTGATAAAAAGATGAGCCTCTAAAAAGATGAATCAAGGGCCGGGCATGGAGGCTCCTGCCTGTAATCCCAGCACTTTGGGAGGCTGAAGAGGGTGGATCACCTGAGGTCAGGAGTTTGAGACCAGCCTGCCAATATGGTGAAACACCATCTCTACTAATTATGCGAAAAATTAGGCAAGTGTGGTGGCGCATGCCTGTTGTCCCAGCACTCTAGAGGCAGAGGCAGGAGAATCGCTTGAGCCCAGGAGGCAGAGGTTGCAGTGAGCCAAGATCACGCCACTGTACTCCAGCCTGGGCGATAGTGGAAAAAAAACCACCCAATGAATCAAGGAAAAAGAAGGCACAAATGTTATTAAAAATGTGAAGAGCAATAACTACAAGTTTAATGGAGCTTTAAATAAAATTTATGAAATGTTATGCCAGTGTATTTGAAATGACATAGGAACAGACAAAATTGACTATTTTCTAGAAGAATATACCAAACAAATCTGAAATAATTTATTTCAAGAATAGATTGAGATCCTGAATAGATGTAATATCCATAAAATTAAAATCAGTAATTAAAAATATACCTCTTCCTTCCACATGTAGCCATCAGGTCCACATGGTTTTACAAAGTTCTACTATACCTTTAAGAAACAAATTGTTCATATTTTGTATAGTTTTCAGAGAATAGAAAAAGAGCCAAAGTTACTGAGTTTAATAAATTTTGAAGTCGATATAACCTTCATACCAATAGTGGCCAAAGACAATATGAGAGAGGAAATTGGCCTTTGTCAATTTTATTTATTTAGATTTTTTATCTATGTACCTAAAATAGTTACAAAATAAACTGAAGGTATTTAAAAAATTTTTTACTAATAGAAAATTCAAGCATATAGAAAAGCAGACCTAAGTGGAATATTGAACCCCATTCTACTCATCATCCAGCTTCAGAAATGACCACCTAATGGATAATGTTATTTTATTTAGATGCCCATTTACTTCTCCCTTTTCATATTATTTGAAAGCAGATTCTACAATTACAACATGTAATCTGTAAGTATTTTAATATGTCTTTAAAAGACAGTTAAACCTATAATACCATTATTACATCTAAAGATAATTTTTTTAATTTGTTTTAGAGAAAGGGTCTTACTCTGTTTTCCAGACTAGAGTGCAATGTCTAGATTATAGCTCACTGTAGCTTCAAACTCCTGGGCTCAAGTGATCCTCCCGCCTTAGCCTCCTGTGTAGCTAAGACTATAGGTTGTCACCACCACCCTGGCTAATTTATTTTTCGTAGAGATAGGGTCTTGCCATATTGCCCAGGTTGGTCTCAAATTCCTGGCCTCAAGCGATCCTCCTGCCTTGGCCTTCCAAAAGTGCTGGATTATAGGCATGAGCCACTGTGCCTGGCCTAAAGATAATTTTTCTTTTTTATTTTTGAGACAAGTCTCACTCTGTTGCCCAGGCCAGAGTGCAATGGCAGGTTTTCAGCTCACTGCAACCTCGAGCTCCTGGACTCAGGTGATCCTCCCACCTCAGCCTCCTGAAGAGCTGGGACCAAAAGCACACATGATCACACTTGCCTAATTTGTGTATTTTTTTTTTTTCTGTAGAGATGGGGTTTTGCCATGCTGCCCAGGCTGGTCTTGAACTCCTGGGCTCAGGCAATCCACCTGCCTCAGCCTCCCAAAGTGCTAGGATTACAGGCCTGAGTTACTGCAGCCAGCCCCAAAATAATTTTTTAATGTTAAATTGAATATCTGTAATCAGTGTTCAAATTGTCGGTGGTCTTGAAAGTTTTATGTTTATATAAATTTTTAAATACTTTCAATCAACATCCATGTAAGATCCTTACATGGCAATTGGTTGATCTCTCAAGTATCTTTTATACAAGGATAATGTATTCTCTCTTCTCCATTTCCAAGAAGCTACTTGGACTTAAAGCTTTAATCAGATTTTAGTTTTTAATGTTTTGGCAGGATTCTTACAGGTGGTGGTATATTTTTCCACCAGGAAGTACATATATGGATACGTTTTTGTGTGAAATTTAGGAGCCATTTATATGTAATTTATTCAGTAAGGGTTCAAAATGATAGTGTTCTAGTTTTGTCATTTTATTTATTATCTGTAACGTCTGTAAAGAGAAACTTGCATATCTACTGTTTTGTTACTCAGGGATGGAGTTGTCATAGGAAAGGCAGGATAAATGCTTCATTCTTTCTCTTTATGTGTGAATGTTCAAAAATGAGTTGATTCCCTAGCATCCTTCAAAGGTACTTAAAACAATATTTTTAAAGAATTATGAAATGATGGATATATGTGTTTACAAATATTTGATTTATATGTGATGTATTCTCACTATTGATATACCATCAGAATCCATTGGAACCAATTTTAATTTTTCAGTTTCCTTTTTAAGCAGGCTTTTATCCTTTCTTAAGAAATCTTATAAAGATGGCCAGGCATTGTGGCTCACACCTGTAATCTCAGCACTTTTGGAGACTGACAAGGCAGATAAATCACTTGAGGTCAGGAGTTTGAGACCAGCCTGGCCAACATGGTAAAATCCCATCTCTACTAAAAGTCTAAAAATTAGCTGGGCATGGTAGCAGGCACCTGTAATCGCAGCTACTTGGAAGGCCGAGGCAGGAGAATCAGAATCCGGCAGGTGGAGGTTGCACTGAGCTGAGATTGCGCCCTCGCACTCCGGCCTGGATGACAACGGTGAAACTCTCAAAAAAAACAAAGAAAATTTATTTTTTATTAACAGATTATACTGGCTTTATTGATGTATAATTGACACACAGTTAATTGCACATATTTGAAGTGTACAGTTTGACAGATTTTGATATATTTACACTTGTGAAACTCACCACAATCAATGAATGTACCTATTTCCACCACCTTTTCTCCACTGTAAGCAACTACTGATCTATTTTATGTCACTATAAAATAGTTTGCATTTTCTAGTGTTTTGTAAAGATGAAGTCATATAGTATGTATTCTTTTTTGGTCTGGCTTCTTTTGCTTAGAATAGTTAGTTTTAGAGTCATTCATGTTGTGTCTATCCTTTTTATTCTATTTTGGTGTTCATTTTTTTCACTTTTTCTTTTTTTTTTTTGAGACAGAGTCTCACTCTGTTGCTCAGGCTGGAGTACAATGGTGCGATCTCGGTCACTGCAACCTTTGCCTCCCAGGTTCAAGTGATTCTTCTGCCTTGGCCTCCAGAGTAGCTGGGATTACAGATGCAGACCACCACGCCCGGCTAATTTTTGTAATTTTAGTAGAGACGGTGTTTCACCATGTTGGCCAGGCTGATCTCAAACTCCTGACCTCGTGATCCATCTGCTTTGGCCTCCCAAAGTGCCAGGATTACAGGCTTTAGCCACATGCCCAACAAATTTTTTTTCATTTTTATGTGGTGTTCATTTCTTTTATTCTGTTGTGTGGATATGCCACAATTTTTTTAGGCATTTGCCTGCTGATGGACATTTGGGTTGTTACTAGTTTTGGGCTCATAAAAATAAAACTGCTGTGAACAGTTGTCTGCAAATCTTTGTATGGACCTATGCTTTCATTTCTCTTGGGACGATAGCTAGTAGTAGAATGCCTGCATCATATGGTAATTGAATGTTTTACTTTTTAAAAAAAAAATTATTATTATTTTTTTCTGACTTCTCTCAGCTACAAAGAATGTTTTACCTTTTAAGAAATTGCCAGAGTACGTTCCAATATGGTTGTTTTGTTTTACATTTCTTTCTTTTTTTTTCCTTTTTGAGACCAAGTCTCACTCTGTTGCCCAGGATGGAGTGCAGTGGCATGATCTTGGCTCACTGCAACCTTTGCCTCTCGGGTTCAAGTGATTCTCCTGCCTCATCCTCTCGAGTAACTGGGATTACAGGCATGTGCCACCACGCCCAGCTAATTTTTATATTTTTCGTAGAGGTGGGGTTTCACTATGTGGGCCAGGCTGTCTGGAACTCCTGACCTCAGCTGATCCACCTGCCTTGGCCTCCCAAAGTGCTGGGATGACAGACGTGAGCCTCCACACCTGGCCTTGTTTTACATTTCAACGAACAGGGTACGAAAGTTCCAGTTCCTCCGTGTTCTCATCAACACTTGGTATGGTCAGTTTCAACCATCTAATAGGTGTGTGGTAGTATCCCATTTTGGTTTTAATTTGTATTTTTCTAATGACCAGTGATATTGAGCATTTTTTTTTGTTTTTGAGACTGAGTCTCACTCTTTTGCCCAGGCGGGAGTGCAGTGGCACCGTCCTAGCTCATTGCAACCTACATCTCCCGACTTCAAGCAGTTCTCCTGCCTCAGCCTCCTGAGTAGCTGGGATTACAGGCAAGCACTGCCACACCCAGCTGATTTTTATATTTTTTTAGTAGAGACTTATTTTTGTATTTTTTGTAGAGACAGTTTTACCATGCTGGCCATGCTGGTCTTAAACTCCTGTATAAATTGATGAATTGTTTCTTTTATCAATATGAAATGCCCTTTATCCCCAGTAATAGTACTGTCTCAAAGTCTGCTTCATCTAAAATGTATAGCTTCTCCAGCTTTCTTATAGTGTTTACATGCTATATTTTTTCTTTTAACATAAATTTCCTTTTAACATACTTTTACCTTTTACTTTTAATGTAAATCTCTGTCTCTTAAATAGCATGTAGTTTGGCGCTGCTTTTTTTTTTTTAACTTATTCTTACAACCTCTGCCTTTTAAGTAGGGTGTTTATTAATATTTACAGTTATTTATATGCTTAGGTTTATCTTGCTGTTAGTTTTTTTCTTTCCTTTTTGGCATTCTTTTGGATTGTTTTTTAGCCCATAAGTCTTTGGTTCTTTAGCTGTATACCTTTGCCTTCGTTTTTTAGTGGTTCCTCTAGGAATTACAATATACACTGTTAACTTTTCACAGTGTTCCAAGAATTAATATTACACAAATAAACATCTATATTCGACAACTATGAAACCAGAGTTGGTAAATTTTATAGGGTCTCATCTCCTACAAGCAAGTTTTCCTTGCTTGTCAGACCACTTATTGAAGTTCTGAATATACTGACAAAAACTTCAGGACAAAAATCTTGGTGACTTATTTTTACTTTTGTTGTTGTTGTTTTTTCAGACAGAGTTTCGCTCTTGTTGCCCAGGCTGGAGTGCAGTGGTGTGATCTCGGCTCACCGCAACCTCTGCCTCCCAGGTTCAAATGATTCCCCTTTCTCAGCCTCCTGAGTAGCTGGCATTACAGGCACACGCTGGCACACGCCATCACGCCCGGCTAATTTTGTATTTTTAGTAGAGATGGGGTTTCTCCATGTTGGTCAGGCTGGTCTCAAACTCCCAACCTCAGGTGATCCACCCTCCTTGGCCTCCCAAAGTGCTGGGATTTCAGGCATCAGCCACTGTACCTGGCTTGGTGACTTATTTTGAATTAAAGAGATTTATCTTCATTCTCATCATCTTTGTAGAAAAATTCAACATTGCAGCCCTTGATAGCATGCAAGGTAGTTAGATAACCGGAAGCCAAAAGCTCTCTTTAGATACTCTGCATATTTTCTTCAAAGTCTAGAATTTGCATATTCTTCAGAGTTGAATAACAAGAAGCAAAAAGGATCATTTATTCACTTTTATTTTGATTTAATCTGGTCAAGAGAAGCATTTCATGATCAGGTTCAGGTTGTCCTGAGAATTTTCTCAGTAGACCACTTAAGTTTCCTACGTGAAGTTCTTTGATTAGCCTTAGCCTGCTTTTCTGACAAATTAGAAATCACATATACCTAAGTATTTTTTTCTAGTTCTATATTTGTACTGTCACAGTGCTTTCTGAAATTTTTTCTTAAAATATTTTACCAAAGTTTTGAAAGTAGTTTCTAGCCTTAGCAGTATCTTAAATTATAAGATGCATAAGAACACTTGATAGTTTTTTCAGTATTCAGATAGAGGGTCAACTGAATATTGGTTTCCAGTTATAACAACATAAACATCTGTTAAAAACCTGTAACAGCTATGAGCAATGAGACACCACGTTATGGATCTCAGTGATACTCATTACTGGTTGTATAATCTTTACCAAGACATTTAATTACAGAGGAGAATTCAGGTAAAATGGAAATAATACCTGCAGTGCAAGTGTTTTTGTGAGTATTAGGGATAATGTATGCAAATGCATAGTAGTAGTACCTTGTACACAGTTGGTACTCAATAAATGGTTATTATATTTTTGTAAAATCATAGAATATGAACACTAGAAAGGATATTAGAAATTACCCAGATAGCCGGGTGAGGTGACTCACTCCTGTAATCCCAGCACTTTGGGAGGCCGAGGTGTGCAGATCACGAGGTCAGGAGATCAAAACTATCCTGGCTAACATGGTGAAACTCTCTCTACTAAAAATACAAAAAGACTATTCAGACTGGGCATGGTGGCTCACATCTGTAATCCCAGCACTTTGCAAGGCCGAGGTGGGCGGATCACTTGAAGTCAGGAGTTTGTCAAGACCAGCCTGACCAACATGGTGAAACCCCATCACTACTAAAAATACAAAAATTAGCCGGGCATGGTGGCGCACCTGTAATCTCAGCTACTCAGGAGGATGAGGCAGGAGAATCACTTGAACCTGGGAGGCAGAGGTTGCAGTGAGCTGAGATCGCATCACTGCACTCCAGCTGAGCATCAAAGCTAGACTCTGTCTCAAAAAAAGAAAAGAAATTACCCAGATAATGAAACTAGTTCAGAACCATTAAGTGACTGTTACTGCCCTCCCTCCCCTGCCACAGTAGGGTGTAACTCTTTGAGAATACAGACTTTTTATATCTTTTATTTTGTACTCTATAAAGCACAGTGTTGGACTTTAGATACTTGCTTCATTAAGTACATTTCAGACATACTATGATGTCAGGTAAATTACATTTTTATCTAACTTAAAATTATTATTGACAAACCTTTTTTTTTTTTTTTTAAATATCAGTCTCCATAGAGACTGTCAAAAATTGCCAGTGCTGACTATATTGCAAGATGTTGCAGCGGGGTATTGGGAAAAATTTTCAATTAGCAATAATCGCACCTCGGATAAACCTCATTGGCTACGATACTGCCACTGTGCAAAGCTATTACTGACAAACCTTTGAGAGTCACATAGCTCTTAAAATATACATTAGTGAAAATGTAATTTCAGGCTTGTCTAGGTATCAATAGAAATCAAGCAAGGAGTTTTAGAAATACATATTTGATTTCTAAATTTGTATATTCAATACTAGGAATGCTTTTAAGCAGACATATTTAAGTTGTTTCTGTGTAGTATTGTAGCTGTGTCATTGTAGTCTAATGCTACTGCATAGTGAACTCATTCCTTTTGCCATAGCTGTTTTCTTTTTCTTTCCCTCCCCTCCCCTCCCCTCCCCGCCCCTCCTCTCCCCTTCCCTTCCCTTCCCTCCTTCTTTTCTTTTCTTTTGAGATGGAGTCTTGCTCTGTCGCCCAGGCTGGAGTGCAATGGAACGATCTCGCCTCACTGCAACCTCCGCCTCACAGGTCCTGGTTCAAGCAGTTCTCCTCCCAAGTAGCTGGGATTACAGGCACCTGCCACCACAGCCAGCTAATTTTTGTATTTTTAGTAGAGACAGGGTTTCACCATGTTGGCCAGGCTGGTCTTGAACTCCTGACCTTGTGATCTACCTGCCTCGGCCTCCCAAAGTGCTGGGATTACAGGCATGAGCCATCACACCCAGCCTGCCATAACTGTTTTCTTTAGTCCTCATGTCTTTGCTGCTATGCACACTTACAGACATCTTAACCAGTGGACTTACTTTTAGTTTTTGAATTTCCCTTTTGAGCAGTTTTATCCATTAGAAGGACTGGTACTTCATGAGTTTTGTTCTTTTGTAGAGGTCTTCTAAAGAACAGAGAGGGAAAAAAAAGAATAGAGAGAACATTTATTTATATGTTTTTAAACAGAATAAAACTATTTTATCTTGCAGTTACCATATGGACCTTTTTGTAAATCTAAGAAGCATTTGGGAATATTACAGGTCTTGTTTTTCCTATATCTGGAAGCATTTTGTTATTTAATCCAGGAAATTATTTTATCAGTACTCATCAAAACTATACTTACAAAAAGTGGGCTAAAATAAAAAAAAAATGTTGGAATTGGCTAGAGTAGAAGTTGACAAACTTTTTTGGAAGGGTCAGTTAGAAAATATTGTAGGCATATGATCTCTGTGGCATATTCTTCTTAACCCTTTAAATATTTAAAAACCATTCTTAGCTCCCAGAAAGGTTGTGGGACTGATTTGGCTTGTGGGCTTTGGCCTGTCATTGCAGTAACCTAACAATTTTCATATTGCATTGCCCAAAGGATTATGCCATCTTTTAAGTAATATCAAAGGAGACTGGAGACACCATCTTTATTGTCTCCTTTTAGCTTTTATTGAACAGTATGTAAATTCAGACTTTTAAATATTTTGTTCATAATGGCAAAGAGAAAAAAATTGATGGAGGAAAAAGTTTCACAATTATTAGACAAATCAGAAAGTGAATTCTGAAAGGTAAATTCTAGACTGATGACAATGGTAAAGTGGATCATATAAGCAAAATTACTATGAATTTTCAGAGAAGTCCTCATCATCTGAATTTTCTCAACTAAAAATTTGATGATTGAACAATGTATTTCTAAGGATCAAGAGAATTATGAGGCTGAGTGTGGTGGCTCATGCCTGTAATTCCAGCACATTGGGAGGCTGAGATGGGTGGATCACTTGAGGTCAGGAGTTCCAGATCAGCCTGGCCAACATGGTGAAACCCCATCCCTACTAAAAATTCAAAAATTAGCTGGGTACGGTGGTACAGGCCTATAATCCCAGCTACTCGGGAGGCTGAGACATGAGAATCGCTTGAACCCAGGAGGCAGAGGTTGCAGTAAGCCAAGATCATCTCACTGCACTCCAGCGTGGGTGACAGAGCAAGACTCTCTCAAAAAAAAAAAAAAAAAAAAAAAAAAAAGAAAAAGAAAATATGGTATTCAACTCAGTCATTTAAGAAGAAAGGATTTCTCATAGAATATTTTGTCATGGACAAGTAGTAAAGGATGTGTTTTGCTATTCTTTTATCTCTTATATTTGTGCTCCAAAATAGACTGGATATGGTTTTATAAGTAGACAAATGCTGTGTCAATAGGGGTATATACAAAAGTGATTCAAAGGAAACAGATGTAGAAATGAAAAAAAAATCATTGGGTTGATCATTCTAAATAATGGTTAGAAATCTAAAAATAAAAATATTTTGCAAAATATAGATCAGAGGATAGTCATCCTTACTTCAACAAATTGTCAGCCATTAAATAATTAAAAATTTCACGCTTTCAGGCATATTTTGGTAATATAGATGCCAAAAAAAAGAACAGGTTGTAACCATAAGCTATAACCTATTAGATATCTGACTTATAAAATTTATAAAATGGATGTGTTCCATGTTCATCCATGATGTCTGATGGGCACTTGTATTCAGAGGACATAGCCCATTTTGGCTGTGTCTTAAACAAGGAAAACGTGGAATGACAACCTGGATTCGCCGTATTACTTACCAAAAAAATCTAATAAAGTTGTTTTCCACTATTTCCTGATTCTTGTAAACATTCTTTGTAAAATATGCATGTGTGTTTGTGTGTGTAAAGGTTCCATTAGATGCAAATAACAAATGATGATTACTGCTTTTCCTTGTATACTGAGAGTAAAGAACGAGCTTCCTTTAGGATATTTTTCCTCTGAGTTGTGTTTTCTGTTAGGCTCTTGATTTACATGGAGGAGGGATGCTTTGAGAAAGTCTTAAAAAGAGTAGCTGCTGCATTTACTGTGTGTTTTAAAGAATTTGATCTAATTTATGTTTGTTTTTTATATTAAGACTAGGTCATATATTTTGCTTGCTCTTCTGTTTTTGTATTATAATTTATTTTGCATTTATTTGATAATGATATGCTTTAATAATGATGTTTTCTGGATTTTAGCATAATTCTAGATTTAAAAGAAGTCAAATGGTAGAGTAAGGAACTTCAGAAAATCCCGTCTTCCATAAAAGAACAACGACACTGTCAGAAGATCATGGCTCACTGCAGCCTCAATCTCTTAGGCCTAAGCGATCCTTCCACCTCAACGTCCCAAGTAGCTGGGACCATAGCATGCACTACCTCGCTTGGCTAATTTTTAAATTTTTTTAGAGATGGGAGTCTTTCCATGTTGCCCACCCTGGTCTCAAACTTCTCAGCTCAAGTGATCCTCAGCCTTTGAAAGTGTTGGGATTACAGGATATGAGCAACTGCATTTGACCCAGAATCAGCTTTTTTGGAACACTTATAACTAACCAAAAGCTTGTAACAATCAGAGGAACACTTATTCACTTATGCCTAGAGCTTTGTGCATGCTCAGGAAAGACCTGAGAAGACCCTAAGCTCTCTCTGCTGGCTCACTTTAGAGTCTCTGTGCAAGCAGGAAATGAAGACCAAGGTGGAGTTATAAACTGCTTGGCTGAATATTGAAGTCATGTCTCAACACACAGAGCCCATCTGCAAAGACTGGCAGAACTTTTTGGTTGCAGATGTTTAAGGAAATTTCTTTCTAATCACTAGCAGACTACTAACTAATGGAACAGAGACTTCACTGGCCACACATAACAAAGAAACAGACTTTACAAAATTATTTCATAAAGGTCATTAAATGAGGAAACAACTACAAAAAACAGTAACAACAAACCCCTAGAAGGGGAAACCTCTGATTTATATAGAGTTGTCGCATTGTAATATTCAAAATGTCCTGCTTTCTACAAAATATTATGTAGTATACAAAGAAGCAAAGTAAGACTCTTATACAGAAGAAAGGAACAGAAACTGCCCCCAATGAAGCATAGACAAAGACTAAGTAAGCTGTTTTTATTATGCTCAAATTGCTAAAGGAAACCAGGAGAATGATACATCATCAAATAGAGAAGAACAGAAATTATGAAAATAAACTAAAAGTTTATAGCTGAAAAGTACAGTAACTAAAAGATTCACTAAAGGGTTTAAATAGCAGATCTGAGTAGACAAAAGAAAGAGTAAGCGAATTTGAAGATAAATTAATTGGAATATCAAGTTTGAAGAGCAAAGCCTTAGAGACCTGTGAGACACCCTCAAGTGCACCAACATGCACAGCAGACACAGTGTAATGAGAGTAACAGACGGAAAGGCGAGAGGGCTGCAAAGAATATTTGCTGTGGTCTGAACGTTTGTTTCTTTTTATATGATGGTGTCTTTCAAATTTGTATGATGAAATCTTAACCCCAAGGTATTGGGAGGTAGGGACTTTGGGTAGTGACTGGGTCATTGGAGTAGAGCCCTCATGACTGGGATTAGCACTCTTAGAGTAATAAGAAGATCCCTTGCCCTTCTACCATGTGAGAACACAGTGAGAAGTCACTCTCTGTGAACCAGAAAATGGGCCTTCACCAGATACCAAGTCTGCTGGTTCCTTAGTCTTAGACTTCCCAACTTCCAGAACTTTGAGAAAGAAATTTGTTATTTATAAGCTACCTAGTTTATGGTGTTTTGTTATAGCAGCCTGAACAGACTAAAACAATATTTAAATAAATAATGCTCAGAAATTTCACAAATTTGATGAAAAACATTAACCACATTTAAGAAGCTCAAGAAACTCCAAGTAAGAAAAACGACACCAAGACACATGATAATCAAACTGTCAGAGGTAAAGAGAGAATGTTGAAAGCATCAAGAGAAGTAACTCATCACATACAAGGATCCTTGATGATTAATAGCTCATTTCTCATCAGAGACCCCATAGTCTTCTAGAAAGGTAGTGGATTGGCATATGCAGAGTTCTGAAAGGGTGGGGGGTAAGCTGTCAACAAAGAATTATATATTTAGCAAAACCGTCTTCAGAGATGAAGGAGAAATACTTTCCCAGATAAAAACTAAGTCATTGCTGGCAGACCAGCCCTATAAGAAATGCTAAAGGGAGTCTTCTCTATTTATTTTTCCCACACTCTGTTGCTGTTGGTGTCTAGCTGCAGTAGTATCAATACATTTTAGAAATATAACAGGTTGGCCAGGCACGGTGGCTCACGCCTGTAATCCCAGCACTTTGGGAGGCCGAGGTGGGCGGATCACGACGTTAAGAGATCGAGACCATCCTGGCCAACATGGTGAAATCTTGTCTCTACTAAAAATACAAAAATTAGCTGGGCGTGGTGGCGTGCGCCTGTATTCCCAGCTACTCGGGAGGGTGAGGCAGGAGAATTGCTTGAACCTGGGAGGTGGAGATTGCAGTGAGCCGAGATCGTGCCACTGCACTCCAGCCTGGTGCCTGGCGAAAGAGAAAGAAGTCTCAAAAAAAAAAAAAAAAAGAAATATAACAGGTATTTTTCTGGTGGGAAACTTTTAGTTCTCTTATCCTTTGTTAATATGCTAAAAACTAAGTAGCCTTTTGCATTTATCTGAAAAGACATAAACTTGCACATAAAAAAACTTTTTCATGTATATAAATCAGAGGTACTTTACATATTTACAAAGGAAATTGTATGACTACAAGTTAAATTTGAAATGTGTGGCATATGTTAATTTCTTGCAGGAGAAGGAAGCCAGCATCCTTTTGGAGCCATGAATATTGTCCGAACTCCATCTGTTGCTCAGATTGGAATTTCAGTAGAATTATTGGACAGTATGGCTCAGCAGACTCCTGTAGGTAATGCTGCTGTATCTTCAGTTGACTCATTCACTCAGGTAATGCAACACACATTTCATTCTTTACCTCCCCCTCCACTGCTATATTAAGGTATAAAGACAAATTAAAATCATATATAATTATGGTATACAATGTGATGTTTTTGATACATGTTTACATTTTATTTGGTTTTTTGAGAGATGGAATCTCACTCTGTCACCCAGGCTGGAGTGCAGTGGCAAAATCTTGGCTGACTGCAATCTCCGCCTCCCGGGTTCAAGTGATTCTCCTGCCTCAGTCTCCTGAGTAGCTGGGACTACAGGCATGTGCCACCACACTCAGCTAATGTTTTTATTTTAGTTTTTTTAGTAGAAACAGGGTTTTGCAATGTTGGCCAGGCTGGTCTCGAACTCCTGACCTCAGGTGATCCACCTGCCTCGGCTTCCCAAAGTATTGGGATTACAGGTGTCAGCCACTGCACCAGGCCTATATTTTGAAATAAAATCAAGCTATTTAATGTATCTGTCACCTCACACAGTCGTCATTTTTTTGTAGAGAACACTTAAGATCTAATCTCTTAGCAAATTACAAGTATACAATACATTAATACTAACTGTAGTCTCCATGCTGTACAATAGATTTTCAGAATTTTTTTCATCCTGTTGAACTGAAACTTTGTGCCCTTTGACCAATATGTCCTCATTTTCCTTTCCCTTCCACTCTTCAACCCCTGGCAACCACCATTCTACTCTCTGCTTCTGTAAGTTCAACTTTTAGATTCTACGTATAAGTGAGATCAATCATGCTGTTTGTCTTTGTGTTCCTGGCTTATTCTACTTAGCCTATTGTGCAGAGGAAAAATTCATGATGTAGGCGAGTAGGGAGAACTGCTAAAGCAGTGTCCTTGAGTAGAAATCGCAGCATATATCGAGGTGTTGGCTTTAGACAGGATAATGGATATGTGGGTACAGATTCACGAGGTTGGTAGATGTGATGAGAACTTGTGCGGGCACTCTCCTGATTTCTTCTTCTTGCTCAGTGAAATAGAAAGGAAGATCATTAGCCAAGACTGAGGTATTGGAAATTGAAATAAAAAAAGACTGTAACATAACTAGCAGAGGATGAGTGAATGGATTAGGGGAACCATATGTGTTTGCCTGGCAATACCAGAGGTGCACTTTTGAAGGTGGTGGTCATGAATTTGAAGGAGATTTTGTCACATCTTTGAAAATGTACTTAATTGAGAATGACAGACTCTGGGTCCCAAAAATGTTTTTTCCATAATTTTACAAATAAACTGCTGTGCTAAAAACAAGCTATAAAATAATCATAGTATCCTGTGTAGACAATATTTAAGAGTGGTCTGGAAAATACACATTAAAATGTTGTTAATCTGGAGAAGAGTAAGAAGACTTTTTTACTGTACATGTTTATAAATTATTTGAGTGTTTTAAATAAAACTGTTTTTAATTAAATGTATTATGAAATATTTTAAATACACAGAAAGTAATTTATACATTCCACATATAGTTATTATGTAACTACTCTGTACCAGGCATTTCTAAGCACATATAGACACATATAGGTCCACAAAATAGAGTAACACCTATCTTTATAGAGCTCTCTTTATGATGGGGTATATATTAAGACTTCCATTGCCCCCTGGATTTAACTGTAATATTTTGTCATATTTGCTGCTAATTTTTAAAAAAGAAATTAAGGCATTATGGGTATAGCCCACTACTGCCTGCTTCTCTTCCTCCCTTTTGCCTTCTTTTTATATCTTTCCTAGTCATATTTTAGTACTTAAAAAAATTCCCGTGTATCCACTAAATAGGTATAGTGCTATCTGTATGTGTTTAAATATGTTTCTAATTTAATTACTTAGTTATTCCAAATTTTTATGAGTATTACATGTATTTGGTTTAAATAGTCAAATAGTTTTATATGTGAAAAAGCTGTCCTCTGTTATGACTTTACATTCTACTTCTATTCTGCTCCTCAAAAGCTATAATTTTCAACTCCCCTCCCCTTTTTAACCTATTTTTCCTAGTGTCTATTATTTTCATGTGTCAGAAAAAAAACTTGCTTAATCTGTTATTTACTTCTTCTGTTATAGATATTTTCTATTTACTTACAAATAAGACATGATGAAACTCTCTCACTCCCCTGCTTCCCAACATGTACACACTACTTTTCTCCCCCCTTCTCAGTATACATTTTTGTTAAATCAGTATTAAAAGTTTACAATATTATGAGAAGGTAAATATTTTTCAGAACTGAGCCATGTGTGGTACAACAATTACATTTCTTGTATAATTTTTCATTTTTCCTGGTGGTTTCATTTTCCTCATTTTTTTCCTTTGCATAGATTTCTGTTTCCACTTCTAATTTATGCTCAAACTCTACCAAGTGTAAATTCTCATTCAGTTTATTTAAACATACCAGTTTTAAATTGGTCTTGGAAACATTCCACTTGGAACTCTTTCTTTTTTTCTTTTTTTTTTGAGACAAGGTCTCCCTCTGTCGCCCAGGCTGGAGTGCAGTCGTGCAGTCACAGCTCACTGCAGCCTCAAACTCCTGGGCTCAAGCAATTTTCTCACGAGTAGCCGGGACTACAGGCAAGCATCAAAAACCCACCTTTTTAATTTTTTGTAAGATGGGGCCTCATTATGTTGCCTTGACTGTCCTTTCTTTTTTGTTCCACTGTTGACTATTCTCTGGATCTGTTGTATAGCTGTAAACAAGGTATTATTTCCTTTCACCATTGCTATGGAAATTATTTTTGTTTGTCTTCTGTGCTGAATCCTTTGTTTTCTGGTTCCTCTGTTTTTCCTTCTTGTTGATTTATTTTGTATGTTTTAAAAATGAATATAAATAGTATTCTGTACAACTTGCTGTTCACTCAACATTATTTTTAAGATTTATCTATGTTGATACATGAAATAGACTTTGATTGCTGCATAGTGTGCCACTGTATAAAGGAGCCAGTTTTTTCATTTCATTTTTCATATGTTCTCACTGATATTTATCAGACCTTTAAAATTTTGCCAAACTGATAGGTGAAAATTAGAATATCATGTTTAGTTTATATTTCTTGATTACAAGTGCTATTGAGCATCTTTTCACACTTCTGGGCTGTGTTTGTATTTCCTTTTATAGGAAATGACTTTATATGTATTGTCCAATTTTCTATTGTACTGCTTTTGGCACTTTTTAAATTTAGTCTTTTGGGAAAAGAAACTAAGATGCCTTAATGTGTTCTGGATAATAATCCTTTGTAAACCACATTTTTCTCCTTCTAGCATGGTGCTTGTCTTTTTAATACTGCTTATAGTGGTTTTCCATATAGATATATTTATATATAAATTTATTGTTCCTTTTATGATTTGTGGGTTTTTTAATATTTGAGAAGTCCTTCTCTACCCTGATATGTAAAGATGTTCCTTCTCTCTCTCCCTCTCTGTCTCTCATTCTCTCTCTCTCTCTCTCTGTGTGTGTGTGTGTGTGTGTGTGTGTGTGTGTGTAGATGGGGTCTTGCTATGTTGGTTCTTACAGCCTTAAGGTTTACTTTCTGAATTATGTTTGTGTGCAGGATGGGAAGGGAATTAAATTCATTTTTCCCCTTATGGAAAGCTAGTCGTAGCTCCATTAATTGAGTAATTAGTCCCTTTTTTTTTTTAAACCATGAATAATAGCATCTTTGTCATATATGCTTAGGTTTATTTCTGGGCTCTCTCTTTTATTCCAGTTAGTTTATTTACCTGACTTTTTGCCAGTAAGTCTTAATAATCTGGTAGGGCAAGTTCCTCCTAGTCATCAAAATATGTATAGGTAGTCTTCATAATATTTGTGTAGGTATTCTTCATAATAAGTGTATCAGCTTGTTGGTTTCATGAAATAGTATTAGCTTGTCAAGTTTCATAAACAATTTTGTTGGAAATAACATTGGATTTATAGGTTTAATTTGGGGAGACTTGGCCACCTTTACCACATTGTCTTCCCATATGTGACATGGCATATCTTTCCATTGAACATGGTATATATAGGTTCTTTTGTTTTCTTTTGTCTTTCAGTAGTCTTTATAATATTTTCCACAAAAATTTTAATAGTTTGTCTTAGCATTTTTTCTAGGCATTGGAGAAAATGCTTTGTTTATATTCCGAATGGAATCTTTTTAAAGTTACACTTAAAAATTATTGTCACTGGTGTGGAGGGTTGCTGTTGATTTTTTTCCCCCTAATATCGATCTTTTAGTTGTGACTTTAGTCTGGGTACACTGGCACATGCCTATAATTCCAGCACTTTCAGAGGCTGAGGTAAGAGGATTGCTTCAGCCTAGAATTTTGAGACCAGCCTGGGTAACATAGTAAGACACTGTCTTTATAAAAATAAAAAAATATCCAGGGATGGTGGTACATGCTTGTAGTCTCAGATACTTGGGAGGCTGAGGCAGGAGGATCACTTGAGCCTGGGAAGTCAAGGCTGCAGTAAGCCATGATTGTGCCTCTGCATTCAAGCCTGGGCGACAGAGTGGGACCCTGTCTCAAAAACAAACTGATAGTGACTACTAAATTTTTGATATTAATCAAGTGCCTTCACACTAGAGGCTCTTGGATTATATTACCTTCATATTATTAAACAACCAAATTAAAAAAACCTAATAAGACCATTTCTCTTTTGTAGAGAAGAAACAGCATAGCTGATTTGTATTTTTGAGAAAGTGATGCTGGAAGGATTATATTTATGTGAGTATAAGGCAGTATTATCTTTAGAAGTTCAGTTATATTTAGGGTTAGTACTTAAGCCCATTTGATTCTCAGAAAATATGAATTCGTTTACTTCTAGCTTCTACCAAGGAGACTTGGAGTATAGTAGTGAATCTGATCATTTTAGAGTCAAGGAGAAGATACAGGTTAGAAAACAGAGGAAATAGTATAGTGTTGGCTTTATCTTCTTTCCAGCAATGGAAATAACCAGTTGTTCCTTTATAATACATAAACTCTTCTCTCTTTGGCAGGTAAAAGACTTCTCAGAGATGATTACTATTTTACGTGAGAAAATATTGGCCAGGGTGGTCTCGATTAAAAAAAAAAATAGAGAAAATAGGTTGATTTGAGGAGAGTGACAGTGGAGGAGGGACATAGTGGATGCAGATGTGGAGATGAAAGAAAATATTTTGAAGAAAAATATTTTTCTTTTTTTTCCCCCAAAGTGAGTAGCATATTTCACAATGTCATTATATACACGTTTACTCTTAACTTTCTTTTTTCTTCATTTATTTAATTTTATTTTTTTGAGACAGGGTCTTGCTGTGTTGCACAGGCTGGTCTTGAACACCTGGCCTCAAGTGATTCTCCTGCTTCAGCTTCCCAAAGTTTTGAGATTACAGGCATGAGCCACCACACCCAGCACTACTTTTAGCATTAGACTGTCTTAGAACTGACAGTCCTTACAAACAAGTTAATATAATATTTTTAATTTAAAAATACTGAGTTCTAAATGAAGTATAATCCATTAATCTGTTATTTTCAGTTCACACAAAAGATGTTGGACAATTTCTACAATTTTGCTTCATCATTTGCTGTCTCTCAGGCCCAGATGACACCAAGCCCATCTGAAATGTTCATTCCAGCAAATGTGGTTCTGAAATGGTATGAGGCATTTTCTGTCTCTAATATTACGGCTTTTCGTAACTAAGTGTCTATTTTGCCTGTGAATATATTCCTTTTTTGACATTTAAACAGTCTTTTGTGAACATCAGCACTGCATGCTATTAAAATATGTACTATAGATATCTGATGAGAAACAGTTCTTACTCTAAATATTTTGTTATATAGAAGCCATTATGAATTTATAAAGAAAGAAAACATAATTGCCTATGTTTTAGGGACCACTATTAAAACTTATAAATATTTGTTTATTTTCATTTAGAAGTACCATCTATGAGACTTGAAATATCAATCAAAACTTTTTCTGTTGTTTTGAAGATCTTGATCTACAGCAAACATGTACCTTTAGGATATGAGAGTAGTTTATACTGTACCCTAAACATGAATGGCTAATGAATCTATTTTCCAACTTTCCCATGTTTTATAGATATTTCTTTTCACTTTGAATATCCCAGTGGTGGGAGGATGTCTAGGAAGAGTTTCTTGAGAAGTGATACCATGGTGTAGCATGGAGAGCACTGGAATGCACTAGGTTTGAATTTTGGCATAATGTAGCTATATGACGCTGAGCTAACTCCTCTCATCTGCTCATCTATGGAATGAGGGAATAGAGTTTAATTTGATTTTTTTCCTTAGGTCCCTTGTAGCTCTTAAATTTGCAGAAGATAAACAATTATTGGAATTTTTTACAACTTGTGCTCTCTGATAAAAGCTAATCAAAACTGCCCCCGTATTTAAATTCCTATGCTTGCTGTCTTTTTATAAGAATAATTCATTTCCAGATTATCTTTTTAGTTTTTCTATAGCTTTTTAGAAATGACATGTAAAATTGTTTTGGGTAAGTCATTTGGCAGATAATGAAAGATCCTATTTTAATTTTTTTGTGAATGTAAATGTATGTGTTTTCTTTTCCAGGTATGAAAACTTTCAAAGACGACTAGCACAGAACCCTCTCTTTTGGAAAACATAATTTGAATAAAATAATTTTTAGTGGATTCTGAAATTTGTCATGTTTTGCAGATAACTGACTCCATCTAAAAGTAGGAAGGCAAAGGATCGTGAAACCTAAGTTTAAAAACTACTTAATGACTGAAGCTTAATTAAAATCTTTATTAAAAATTAAAAACATCGAAAAATGAAAATATGTTCATCATTAGTGACTTTTTTTCCCCTTAAGCTTAAAATACTACTCAGAGGCAAAACATTTTGTTTTGGCTATGATTCGTTTTTTACTTAAAAATAAATAAAGTCTATTTGCAACAGTAGTGTGCCAAGTAGCATTGCATGTGTAATTATTTATTTAAATGAAACTGGTTTGCTGGAGTAGTTAACTTTAAATTACCTATCTCAAAATTTGGAAGACTTGAAAAACATGAAATATACATTTTTAAATTTGGAAAAATTATTTTCAGGGATTTTTTTAAGATTACCAGTTTTTTCAATTAATGCAGGTTGGCTGTCACTTTGTATCTGCCATATGGGTGAGCTTTTATTTAATACTGGTAAGCATTTTATGTGTAGAATACAGGATTCTTCTTGTTAATGGATGATTGTATTAGTTCATATTTTGTTGATTATAACAATAATACCCGAAACTAGGTAATTTATTTACTTAAAAATTTTTTTTTTTGAGACAGGTTTTGCTTTGTTGCCCTGGTTGGAATGCAGTGGTGTGATCACAGCTGATTCCAGCCTTGACCTCCTGGGCTCAAGTGCTCATCCTGCCTCAGCTTTCCATGTAGCTGGGACCACAGATGTGCATCCCCGCACCCAGCTAATTTTTTTGATGTTTTTGTAGAGACAAGAGATTACTATGTTGCCCAGACTAGGCTCGAACTCCTGGGCTCAAGCGATCCTCCCACTTTAGCCTCCCAAAGTGCTAGGTTGGTAATTGACTAATGAAAGGATTTTTTCCCCCCCTACAATTATGGAGACTGAGAATTCCAAGGCCAAGGGCCTCCAGCTGCTGAGGGCCTTCTTGCTGGTGGGGAGACTCTGAAGAGTCCTGAGGCAGTATAGGGTATCACATGGTGAGGGAGCTGAGCATGCTTTTGTGCCGGCTTAGATCACTCTTCCTCTTCTTATAAAGCCCCTAGTTCCCTTCCTATGATAACTTATTCAGAGCCCTTATGATGCAGTCGCCTCCTAAAGAAGGACTCCACCTCTCAGTACTGCACATTGGGGTTAAAATTTCAACGTAAGTTTTGGAAAGGACAAATATTCAAACTATAGCATTGTTGAATCATGAGATTTGGCAATGGCTACACATCAGCTAACTGCAATACAATTTCCAGAAGCAAAATGATTATTCACATACTAGAACTTGTATCTAGGAACTAGATTGCCAAACCCAAGCTGACAAAAACATCCTGAAGTTCAACTGTGCCTCTTCTGCAGAGTTAGGTAGCCTCTTCCTTTAGCCTAGTCAAAAAATGTTCCACCTTCCCAGTGATTTTTATAGTAGTATAACAGGAAGTATTAAGTAAACAAAAACTGTTCCTTGGCTTGCTAAGAAAAACAAAAGAATATGTGATTGTTCATGATAATCTTGGGTAGTGAATTTAAATTAGTTTCTTGGGCTTCCAGAGCAGATGATGGGAGTGAAATTTTGGGCCACATTTTCTAGTATTCTTACAATAGTATCTTGCACAGTATGGATACGGAGTCATCACTTCTGGGAGCTTTCCTGAGTAATGTATACCTGCCTCATTTTGGAAGTTTCTGGTTATTCTCAGAGATGTGATACACTGGAAAGAAAAGGGTTTTAAATATCTGAACATCTAACAATTATTCTATATATGTAAGATAGGTTTGTGTATAGGAGGCAGGTGAAAATGGTGTTGACCTAAGTACTACCTAGTGGGTTACAGGAGTTACTGGGAATATAAATATTTATCACAACAGGAGTGAGTCGATAATTGTTTCCTTGAGGTTGGCATAGTCTCAGAGGAGTTAAATGGTTCCTGCAGAAAAATCTGGAAAATCTGGAGAAAACTGACTAGGGCAGTGAGGATAGCTCCAGCATTTGTCCCCTGCCTTGGTGAGCTTGATTCTGTCTGCTGACAGTGCCGTAATGATTGTAGCAGAAGTATTTTTGTTTTATTTTTTTGGTTTTTTGCTTTTTTGTGATGGAGAAGTCTTTGTTTTGTTTTTTTTGTTTTTTTTTCAGATGGAGTCTTGCTCTGTCGCCAGACTGGAGTGCAGTGGCATGATCTTGGCTCACTGCAGCCTCCACTCCTCGAGTTCAAGTGATTCTGCCTCAGCCTCCCAAGTAGCTGGGACTACAGGCATGTGTCACCACACCCAGCTAATTTTTGTATTTTTAGTAGAGACGGGGTTTCACCATGTTGGCCAGGATGGTCTCGATCTCTAGACATCGTGATCCGCCCGCTTGGCCTCCCAAAGTGCTGGGATTACAGGCGTAAGCCACCGTGCCCCACCTGTATTTTTGTTTAAGTAAGGTAAAGATCTAGTTTTTACAAGAATGAAGATTGAGGTTAATGATATGAAGAAAATTCACATATCGAAAGGGACCTGCGGGAATTAATCGGCCTCCTCAAGAATTTAAAGGAACAACTTTTTTTTAATTTTTTTATGGTGGAATTTGAAAGATTCAGAGAGTAGCAATGGTTTGAGAAAACTACTTAAAAATCTTGCATTTCTTAAGGTGGTCAAAAAAGACCATAAAGAGTTAAGTATAAAATGATAAACATGAAAGAATATTGAGAAACCTTTAGGTGATCTCTAAGGAGTACCAAATTGTAATAAGCAGAAGAGGGAAAGGAGCAAAGATACCAGAAAATTACTCTTCCTTGTTGGCTTGTAACTTTCCTTGCTGCCATGCTGTCTAGTTTATATTGTCATTTGTTTAAGGGTCTTGATTAGTAGTCTTAAAGATGTTGGCTTCTGGAGGATTCCTAAGAATCACTGGTTTAAGGTCTCCTGATGAAGTGGTTGTCTAGCTGTCTGGAGAAGGTACTGGTCATTTAGTTGGGAAACATAAACCCAATGATCATCATCTTGGAGTTTACTGCCATGCTAGTTGTTATAGTATCTGCTAAGCTAATTTTTCATTGAGACCAGTTTTTCTGTGATGTCTCTTCCAGTAGACTAAGTTTGCTGATAGCTGAGGATGTTGCAGACAATAATGTTTTCTAGAATGGAGGAGAGTAGAATTCACTATTGAGGTACAACACAATTTATCAAAAATGATTATTAGAGTACAACATTATGGAAAGTATAGACAGTGACAGTTCTCTTGGTCTGTAATCTCATAAAGTATATCTTTTTGTAGAAAGTTATTGTTTTAGTCTTTACATGAACATGAATGTGTTTCTTTTACCTGAAACAGTGAAACATTTTTATCAACGAACTTTACCTGTGCATAATTAACGTGAGAAGGCTAATCTCTTGATTTGTCAAGTTTTCTTTTTTTAAGTTTTTTTTTATTATTATTATTTTTTGAGACAAAGTCTCACTCTGTCGCCCACACTGGAGTGCAGTGGCATGATCTCGCCTCACTGCAACCTCTGCCTCCCGGGTTCAAGTGATTGTCATGCCTGAGCCTCCCAAGTAGCTAGGATTACAGGTGCCCACCACCACCACACCCAGCCAATTTTTGTATATTTAGTAGAGTTGGGTTTTCACTATGTTGGCCAGGCTGGTCTCAAACTCCTGACCTCAGCTGATCCACCTGCCTCGGCCTCCCCAAGTGCTGGGATTACAGGCATGAGCCACTATGCCCTGCCTTAAGTTTGATTTTTTTTTTTAAAAAAGCTTTTAAAATGGTTTAAGATTAATTAAAATGTGTAGAGTGCCAAACAAACTTAATTTTTCCTATTGTCTTTTCTTCCATAATGTGAAGGAAACCCAAAGAGTTCAGGCATAAAAGACATCTTCCTAGTCTAACTACGCCTGAATTTGGGAAAGGTGAAAATTATAAAGAGTTGTCAGAAGAGATATGAATGTTAGTCAAAAATATCTGGCCGGGTGTGGTGGCTCACGCCTGTAATCCCAGCACTTTGGGAGGCCGAGTAGGGCGGATCACAAGGTCAGGAGATCGAGACCATCCTTGCTAACATGGTGAAACCCTGTTTCTAATAAAAATAAATAAATAAATAAATAAATAAATAATATCTAAAGGTGGCTGGGCATGGTGGCTCAACTCCTGTAATCTCAGCACTTTGGGAGGCCAAGGCAGGTGAATCACTTGAGGCCTGGAGTTCAAGACCAGCCTGGCCAACATGGTGAAACCCCACCTCTATTAAAAATACAAAAATTGGCCAGGCATAGTGGTACATGTCTATAATACCAGCTACTTGGGAGGCTGAGGCAGGAGAATCAGAACTGCTTGAAACTGGGGAGCAGAGATTGCACTGAGCCAAGATCACGCCACTGCACTCCAGCCTGGCAACAGTGAAGCTCTGTCTCAAAAAAAAAAAGTTGTACATGTGCTTTTTTAAACATATATATATATGTATATATATATATCTCTCTCTCCAAAGATACATGTATCTCTCCAAAGATATATATATATCTCTAAAGGCAAGAAGTGGTTTCAGCTGATAACTACATTCAGCATACTAGTGAAAACAGTCAATATCATTTACCATCTGTGCCCATTATTTAAAAAAGCATTTTTAAAAATGCTTTTAAGCTAGTTTTTGAAAAATTTACGGAAGAAAATAGATATAAAAGAACTTTATTAGCAATTTTAAATTAAATAAGCATACATAATATATTCTATGTTTTCATAGTTTTGATGATATATGGACCTGATATGAGCAATATCTTAATGTAACTACTCATCAACTGTCATACATGAACCTGGAACATACTCATCTTGTACATGCTGGTTCTAGGTTTCAAACAGATCTCTAATAGCTTCTACCTGACCATAACTTTCTAGTCCTTCTTATACTTGCAACATCAACATGCAATACTTGAAGAATTAGTTGAAAACTGACAACTCATAATTTTGTAGAATGTAGGACAGGGGTCTTCTTAGCTCCATAGTTGTAAACCTTTTTATTTTAGATTTATAGCCAGCAATGAAAAATTTTCAAAGATTTTTTTTATTTCTGCATATTCTATATTTTTTCATCACTTTTATATACACACCTGTTTTCAGAATTTGTATGCTTTTTGGCTGGGTGTGATGGCTCATTCCTGTAATCCCACCACTTTGGGAGGCTGAGGTGGGCGGATCACTTAAGGTCAAGAGTTCGAGACCAGCCTGGCCAACATGTTGAAACCCCATCTGTACTAAAAATACAAAAAACCTAGCTGGGCATGGTGGTACATGCCTGTAATCTCAGCTACTTGGGAAGCTGAGGCAGGAGAGTTGCTTGCACCCAGGAGACAGAGACGGTAGTGAACTAAGATCATGCTACTGCACTCTAGCTGGGGTGACAGAGTGAGACAGTTTCCACAAAAAAAAAAAAAAAAAAAAAAATTTAAAATTTTAAATTCTTTAATTTTTAAAAGATTTGGGATATAATTCAAAATCCTACAGTTAACCCATTTAAAGAGCCAGGTGCAGTGGTGTACAGCTGTAATCTCAGCTATTCTGGAGCCTGAAGTGAGAGGATCACTTCTTTAGCCCAGGAATTCAAGACCAGACTGGGCAACATAGCAGAGACCTTGTCTCAAATGAATGAATGCTTTTTAGTATAGTCTCAGGATTGTGCAAACGTCATCACAATCTAATTTTAGTTCCTCCAAAAGGAGCCTCATACTCATTAGTAGTTAATCTCTGTCTCCCAACTTCCAATATCCCTAAACCACTACTAATCTACTTTTTGTCTCTGAATTTGTCTTTTTTGGATATTTTATATAAATGGAATCATACAGAGTGGACTTTTGTGACTGGCTTCCTTCATTTAGCATAATGTTTTCAAGATTCCTCCATGTTGTAGCATGTATCCGTATTTCATTTCTTTTCATCTTTTTTCTTTTCATCTTTTTTGAGACAGGGTCTCCCTCTGTTGCCTAGACTGGAGTGCAGTGGTGCAATCACGGTTCAGTGTAGCCTCAACCTCCCAGTCTCAAGTGATAACTCTCACTTCAGCTTCCTGAGTAGCTGAGACTACAGGAATGCACTAACTGTTTTTGGGTATTTTTGGTAGAGAGAGAGTCTCACTCTGCTGTCAGGCTGGTGTTGAACTCCTGTGCTCAAGGGATCCAACCACTTCAGCCCCCCGAAGTGCTGGGATTATAGGCATGAGCCACTATGCCTGGCTAGGAGTTTATTCTAGATCCAAGTCCTTAAAAATAGGATTTGCAAATATTTTATTCTGTTCTGTGAGTTATCTTTTCACCTTTTTGCTGATATCATTTGCAGTCCAAAGTTTTTAACTTGATGTAATTCAATTTATCTTTGTTTTTCTTTTGTTGTTTCTGTTCTTGGTGTTACATCTAAGAAACCATTGCCTAATTCAAGGTTGTGAAGATTGACCCCTGTGTTTTTCTCTTAAGAGTTTTATAGTTTTATCTCTCATTTAGGTCTCTGATTCACCTTTTTCTTTTTTTTTTTTTTGAGGTGGCGTTTCACTCTTGTTGCCCAGGCTGGAGTGCAATGGCATGATTTTGGCTCATGGCAACCTCCTTCTCCCAGATTCAAGCAGTTCTCCTGCCTCAGCCTCCCAAATAGCTGGGATTACAGGCATGCACCACCATGCCTGGCTAATTTTGTATTTTTAGCAGAGACAGGGTTTCTCCATGTTGGTCAGGCTGGTCTTGAACTCCTAACCTCAGGTGATCTGCCTGCCTCGGCCTCCCAAAGTGCTGGGATTACAGGCATGAGCCACCATGCCTGGCCAGATTCATCTTTAGTTAACTTTGTGAATTGTAAAAGAATATGCACATTCTTTTGCTTGTGAATATCTAGTTGTCCCAACATCATTTGTTGAACTATTAGTCTATATTTGAACCATATCAAGTTAATTTTGGTGCACAAATATTAAAGATAAAAGAATATGTGACCAGGTATTTTTGTCTTTCCAAATTAGTATTTTAGCTTTTTTTCAAAAATGACTTAATATGTCAAAATGCTTATGCTATGCTATAGTGATGAAAGAAATCTTTGGCCTGGTTTAGTGGCTCACACCTGTAATCCCAGCACTTTGGGATGCTGAGGCGGGCAGGTCATCTGAGGTCAGGAGTTCGAGACCAGCCTGACTAACATGGAGAAACCCCGTCTCTACTAAAAATACAAAATTAGCTGGGCATGGTGGTGCATGCCTGTAATCCCACCTATTTAGGAGGCTAAGGGAGGAGAATCGCTTGAACACGGGAGGCAGAGGTTGCAGTAAGCTGAGATTGCGCGTTGCACTCCAGCCTGGGCGACAGAGCAAAACTCTGTATCAAAAAAACCCAAATCTTTGTTATTTCACCAGAGATAGCTTTGCTGTTTTATCAGAAAAAAAAATCCAGATTATAGTTTTACTCTTTTTACTTGTCTTCTATTTAACAATATGTAGTAATGATTTCATAAGCCTTTCTTTGTGTGAATACATCCATCACATGTATTTAACTAACTTAGTAAAAAGTTTAGACACATTTATTGATCCTTTCCAACTCATAACTTGTCAAATATAGTTTACTCCTCAGAACTTCTACACTTTCTGAATACTTTTTTTCTGAGATGGAGTCTCGCTCTGGCGCCCAGGCTGGAGTGCAGTGGTGCAATCTCGGCCCTCAAGTGATTCTCCTACCTCAGCCTCCTGAGTAGCTAGGATTACAGGCATCTGCTACCACTCCTGACTAATTTTTGTATTTTTGGTAAAGAAGAGGTTTCACCTTGTTCACCAGGCTGGTCTCAAACTCCTGACCTCAAGAGATCCGCTCACCTTGGCCTCCTAAAGTGCTGGGATTACAGATGTGAGCCACTGTGTCTGGCCTGAATACTCAAACTTAAAAAATATTCTTCTATGCTAGCATAACCGGACTCTCCTTAAGATAAAATAATTTTTTAACTAAATAAATAAAATCATTCATTACGTTGCATATGCATCCTCTTACCTATCCACATTTAAAAATATATCTTTTCAAAACAAATATGCACATCAACATAAAGCCATCTATACATCCTTTTTAACCTGGTAGCTAATGGCTACTCCAGTTATTAAAGCATTACATCATAAAATTGTCCAAATTTCCAAGGTTACTTATGAAAGAAAATAATATTCATATCCTTAAAGTTAACTAAGGATCTGGAAATCACAAATGAAGCTGACACAGGAAGTCCTTATGGTTGTAGCATAAGAATTCACAAATTTAGAGTCTTTTAAAAGACATTTATTATAATTCCGTTTTGTTAAACACGTTAGCTTTTTGTAATAAATAATCTGTGGGAAAAATATAATTCTTAAAACCTATATAAAAATTTAAGTTTAAATATGAAATAAAAATTATTTATATGCATGTTCTGGCTTAAACATTCATTAAAACAATTTCATGACCTGTTATTTCTCCTTTTTCATTTAGAACCTGTGCTGGGCAGATATGTATGAGATATCTGAGACATCATTAAATTCAGCTTTTTGTGTGTGTTTAATTGATCAAAAACTAATATTTCTAAGCAAGAACAGGAGTTTTCCTGTATCTCAATAGCACTAGCAATTGGCTTTATTTTCCCAAAGAAACAAAATTAAAAAAAATTATGTGAGGGTCTTTTTATCTTCAGTGATGTACAGAGAACCATAAAACTGCGTTATAGCGTAGTGGTTAAGGTTATGGCCTCTAGCGTCAGATAGCTTGTATTTAAAATCTGGCTGTACCATTTACTTACTGTTTTGACCTTGTCAAGTTACTTTGCCTCTCTGTGTCATAGTTTCTTCATCCGTAAAATGAAATGACCACAATATATATCTTAGAAACTTGTTATAAAGAATAAATTTACATAAAACTTTTAGATTAGTGCCTGATACATTCTTAGTGCTCACTATTGGAAATCAAATTGTTGAAGTATATCATATTTGATATCAGCTAGGGTCATTCATGGCCAAGTAACCTACCATCACATACCAGCATCAAAGATCAATTAAAATTGTCATATTCCTTTGGGACTCCTTTTGAATGATAAAATGTCTGATAACTATTTATATACTAGGTATGTATTATATTTCTAAAAGTCTAAAGAGAACTGCATCAACAATAGGGTTACATAGGATAACAACACATTTGTTTCTTGTTTGGAATTTTATTTTATTTTTTGAGACAAAGTCTCAGACTGTCACCCAGGCAGGAGTACAACAGCGCAATCTTGGCTTACTGCAACCTCCACCTCCTAGGATCAAGTGATTCTTGTGCCTCAGCCTCCTGAGTAGCTGGGATTACAGGCATGAATCACCATACCCAGCTAATTTTTGTTTTTTTGTTTTAGTAGAAACAGGGCTTCACCACATTCGCCAGGCTAGTCTTGAACTCCTGATTTGCCTGCCTCGGCCTCATCTTGTTTGAAATTTTATTTTGTTGTGGTTTGAGTACTTGGAGTTTGGGAAAAAATGAGAAAGACAGTGGAGGCAAAAATCCTTCAAAACCCAAGGGTCACTAGGGAGAAATTTAAAAGCAAGAATAGACGATCTGAATAGGACTATATCTATTAAAGAAATTGCATCAATAGTTAATGTTCCCAAACAGAAAGCACCAGGCCCAGATAGGTTTGCTGGTGAATTCTACCTAATATTTAAGGAAGAAATTTTTCCAATTCTCTACAATATCTTTCAGAAGATAGAAGGAGACGGAGTCCTTCCTAACTCATTCTATGAAAAACTATGACCTAAAAGGAGTCAAATTATATAAGTAGATAAATTTTACTTTAAAAGTGAAAAACAAATTATTTTTAAATGAAAGAATAATTATGGTTAAAAATAAAAATGCAGTCATGGCTGGTCACAGTGGCTCATGCCTATAATTCCAACACTTTGGGAGGCAGAATCAAGAGGATCATTTGAGCCCAGGAGTTTGACACCAGCCTGGGCAACATGATGAGACCCTGTCTCTACAAAAAATAGAATAATTAGCCAGGTATGGTGGCATGCATCTCTGGTCCTAGCTACCTGGGAGGCTGAGGTAGGAGGATTGCCTGAGCCTAGGAGGTTGAGGCTGCCGTGAGCCATACTTGCATCACTGCGCTCCAGCATGAGTGCCAGAGCAAAAACATGACTGAAAAAAAAGCAACCCTAAACTATCATTTTATATCATAGAGGCCTCCATAAATTTTTTTTCCATCTCCTCAAGCATTTATCATTTCTTTGTGTTAGGAACATTCCAATTTCACTCTTTCAGATATTTTCAAATACACAATAAATAACTGTTGACTGTAGTTACACTGTTAGGCTATCAAATATAGATCTTATTAATTCTTTCATGTTTTTTGTACTCATTAACCCTCCCTACCTTCTTTCTGCTCAGTTTTGCTGTGAACCTAAAACTACTCTTAAAAATAAAGTCTGTTCAAAAAAAAAAAGAAAGAAAAGAAAAGAAAGACTTTTGTGGTGAAAGGACTGAGAACCGCTAGGCTTTTATCAGGTTTTTTCAGCCATGTGAAAGTAGGTTTGTATCCATTGACAGAGAATGAATAAACAAAATGTAGTACATACATACAACGATGCCTTAAAGGAAATTAAATGCCTTAAATTAAATGCCTAATTAAATGCCTTAAAAAGGAATTTCTGATACATGCTACAACATGTAAGATACACAAATACAATTAAAATGACTTTACAAAGTCATTATGCTATTTTTTTAATTGATGTTTTTCCTAGACAACTTGGAAGGCCTTTGATTATTTTTATTGGCTTTTACATTTATTTCACAAAAATTCAAAAACCTTTTTGGTATTTGAATTGTGAAGTACAACTATGTACATTTAAATGTAAAATAATATTTTATAGTTTTTAAATGCCATTACTCTGTCTTATGCCTGTGCTTTTGTCAGTTTCTTTTTTTTTTTTTTTTTTTGTGGAAAAATAGGAATGCTTTTTTTTTTTATTTTTTGATAAGAACTTAACTTTATTTATTTATTTATTTATTTTCTTTTTTTAATTGCATTTTAGGTTTTGGGGTACATGTGAAGAACATGCAAGATTGTTGCATAGGTACACACGTGGCAGTGTGATTTGCTGCTTTCCTCCCCTTCACCTATATCAGGCAGTTCTTCCCATGCTCTCTCTCCCTACCTCCCCACCTCCCACTGTCCCTCCCCTATTTCCCCCCCAACAGACCCCTGTGTGTAGTGCTCCCCTCCCTATGTCCATGTGTTCTTATTGTTCATCACCCGCCTATGAGTGAGAACATGCGGTGTTTGATTTTGTGTTCT
>CAUYLG010046531.1:0-100284 GCA_963573385.1 Cacajao melanocephalus | reverse complement strand
AAAAAAGCTCATCATCACTGGTCATTAGAGAAATGCAAATCAAAACCACCATGAGATACCATCTAATGCCAGTTAGAATAGTGAGCATTAAAAAGTCAGGAAACAACAGATGTTGGCACAGATGCAGAGAAACAGGAACACTTTTACACTGTTGGTGGGAGTGTAAATTAGTTCAACCATTGTGGAAGACGGTGTGGCAATTCTTCAAGGATCTTTAACCAGAAATACCATTTGACCTAGCAATCCCATTGCTGGATATATACCCAAAGGATTATAAATATTTCTACTATAAAGACACATGTACATGTATGTTTATTGCAGCACAATTTACAATAACAAAGACTTGGAACCAACCCAAATGCCCATTGATGATAGACTGGATAAAGAAAATGTGGCACATATACACCATGGAATACTATGCAGCCACAAAAAGGATTAGTTCACGTCCCGGCAGGGACATGGCTAAAGCTAGAAGCCATCATTCTTAGCAAACTCACACCAGAACAGTAAATTGCTCTCTGTAGCTCAATTTCCTTGTCTATATGATAGTAATAATAATAATAATAATAAATCTTTCAGTGGGCTGTAGTAGGGTTTAAACAAATTAATGTTCTGAGATACAAATTAGATAATCAAGGAAGGTAACATAGTAGTTTCTCTGTGGAACTGACACTTGCTTACCCATTTATGGTTACTCAAGGAGTAAGATCATTAGAGAAAACTTATGGAGAAGGTAAGCCTCTAGAAGTGATTAGAGGGGAAAATATTTGCAGACATCAGAAAGAGTCAACTGTGGTTTCACAAAGCATATGTACTGTTTGCTGTACAAATCATCACAAGACAGCCTCTTCTTCTTAGACCATGGATTGCTCTCTTTTTTCTGTTGCCTTCTCCTTTTAGCCTCTTATTGTTACCGTTTCTGGAAGCTATCTGGCTTGGCAGAAAAAGTATGGGTTTCTAAATGAGACAGTTTAGAGTTCAAATTATGGAGTTGTTACTTTTTACCTGCATGTGTTCTTCTTAATCTCTTCCCCCGCCCTCTAAAACCTGATAAAAATAATTGCAGGATAGTGGGGAATCAATGGAAGTATATACTATACAAAGCCTATACAATTTAATAACTCAAAAATATTAGTTTTTAACCCTATCTTTCCCTTTTAAAGGAGCTATTTTTTTGCATGAATTTATCATTAATTCTGTATATGCCAAGTCAGAAAATCCCTGAAAACCAGTAATTAAGAATTGAATATGGACAATGAAAGTCATTAAATAGTAAGAGCCTTAAATTGATATCAAACAGTTACAAATAATAATGTGTATCTGAACAACTAAAAGGTAATTATGGGACTAGGTTGTCCCTGAAAGTTCAAATTTAACCAAGTTCTCAAACCTCAAAGCCTTTTCCTTTGTCAATACCATTTATTTTATATGTCACAATAAATTTAATTTATACGTGTCACATTTAGGCATAAACTCTTAGAAGTGAGAATTCTGTCTCAGTGTTTCACACAGATGTAGGAAGCTTTATTTACTTAATTTTAGTTAATTAATTTACTCTAACAAAGAAGCAATGGTTCTTTCAAAAGGGTGATACTATTAATAAAAGAGTTCATAAGCACTCATTTGTAGTCAATAAGTCATTCCAATATCCAATAGAAAAAAAAATGTTAATCTTACCATAAATGTACAAGTTTTAGCAACGGCATCCAAGGCCATTATTTTCCAGCTTTCTTCAATGTTGTCTGGCATGGGTGTGTAAAAACAAGAGGCAAAAAGAACACAAAGCAGGCCCAAACAGAGAGCTTTGAGCCCCATAATATCCCTTTTTCCAGCGACTTCACAGTACTGAGATTAAAATTTGTCATAAACTCTGAATAATAACTAGAACAGCAAATGTAGTCTTGAGAACTCTCTCAGGTGATATGGTCGTCTTAACAACATGAAGCTAATTTTCAATTCAAATGTTACAGTGTCAGTAGTAACTTGTTTTGCAAGCCCACAGACTGGAACAGATGTCATAACGCATCAGGGTGTGCATGCATTATTAGCATTCAATTTAAAACTCTTACAGTGTTTCTTCATCCTGTGAAACCATCATCAGCCCAGAACAATTATTATTGAGACATAAATCAGAACCTAAATGAAAGCACTAAATAAATCATGAAGTAAATTTTTGTGATCGGGTGGTGGTTGCAACATTTTTTAAGAACAGGGTTTTTGTTTTTTCAGTTTCCCATTAGTAAGTCAAAATCCAGGCTCATGCCATTATCATGGATTATTAACAATGTTAACAAACTTTTCTTGTGGTGAAACAAGTTTTAGATTAAAAGACAGGCGATGAGGGTACTTGTTCAATTTCTGTCAAGCATCAAACTAGAATTTTTCCATAGACTAAGCCAGGAAGCTCAGTTGAATTACCTGTTTTACAGAGGATTACATAGTATGATAATGAACTTTATGTGTCAATTCAGTTGGGCTAGGGAATGCTCAAATAGTTGGTAAAAAAGTATTTCTGGGTATGTCTTTGAGAGTGTTTCTGGAAAAGATTAGCATTTGAACTGGTAGAGTGAGTGAAGAAAATCACCCTCCCCAGTGTGGGCTGGCAGAATCCAATCCCAAAAATGCAGAGGAAAAGTAAATTCCGTCTCTTCCTGGGCTGGGACATTGTTGTAACTCTAATTCATGTTAGTGCTGCCTTAGCAGCACCTTGTTGCTCTGTTCCTGGCTTGTCACAAATGACTTACATATTTTGAGCCCATCTCCACTCAGTTTCTGTTTCTGTTTCTAGACAGATAAAGCCCCATTTGCTGCCTTACTTCTGCATTAAGTTTGGTAAACACAATCATGTAACCCAAGTTCTCACACTTAAACTCATGCTTCCTTTCAATTAACCAATCCAACTCTGTTGTGGGAAACCCACCTAGGTCATCCTGAACCCCACTAAAGGGTTCTACCCACAGGTCCCTCCATCTCTCGCTTGCTTTCTACCTGCTGGTTGAGAGACAGTGTCCTTGACTGCCTCCCCATTTCTATCGGCTCTGCAAGGCATTTTACCCTCCTCTTTCTGGAATCTGCAAGTAAATAAACTTCATCTTTTTGACATTCCAGTCTAAATGTCTTCATTGTGCTGCACCTGACTACATCAAACCTAACAAATACTTTCTTTAACAAATCGCAACAAACATCCATCTTCACCTGCCCTTGGACATCGGAGCTCCTAGTTCCTAGGCCTTTAGATTCTGGGACACACACCAGATACTACATATTGTGGGACTTCTTTGCCTAAATAATTGCATGGGCCAATTTATACTATACACACACACACACACACACACACACACATACACTTTCTATATATAGTTTATGTAAAATATCTATATATATTTTATATATATACTTTCTATATATATAATATATAGAAAACTTTTATATATATAGAAACTTTTTATATATAGAAATTTTACATATAGAATTCTTTATATATAGAAACTTTGTATATAGAAACTATATATATAGAAACTTTCTATATATAAAACTTTCTATATAGTTATAACTAGAAACTTTCTATATATATAAACTAATACATAGATAGACACACATATACAAATGTGTGTATCTATATATATTATAACAGACAATAGATATATAAATATATAATAGATATCTGTATCTCTCTGTGTGTATATCTATTTATCTATCTATCTATCTATCTGTCTGTCTGTCTCCTGTTGGTTCTATTCCTTTGGAGAACCCTAACACATATAGTGACTTTGTTCATGTGTTTCAGTGGTAAATCTTTATAATGAACCCACATGAATAATTTAGCCTAGGGTGGCAGAGAACATCAAGTACAAATGTTTGGGCTTGTGCCTGCTGCAACCTGACAGCCTGAGAGACCCTGTCCACATTAGAGCTGATCACCTGAAGGTTCTTCAGAGATACAAGGACTACTAGAGATTTTCTCTCTGATGTGTCAGGACCTGGTAAATAGTTAAGTACAGTATTGGTACTTACGGGAAGTAATTTTTAGTAATAGAATTCACTTATATCAGAGGTCCAATATATACTTTTAATGATATAAACATATATCATTATACTGATATATGTCATAATATAAGCGTATGTATCATTAAATGTATATATTGGACCTCTTTAATGCGTGAGTATTAACGCCAAAGTCTATCCAACTTGAATTATTTAAACATTTATTTTTATTCACCTATATTTCAAGCTTCCCTGAATTCCTTAGGTATAACTTAATATTGTCTATCATTTAAAGAAGAACACTATTAAAGTATAAAAGACACTATTATTAATAATAATACACATATATTGGAACTGTCCTGGACAAAATGGGAGTTATGATCTTAGCCTACTTATAAAACTTTAATTCATTTGTGTGCCTCCATTTTTAAATGGATAATAAGATTATTGAAGGAAGACACCATAATATTTTTATCCTTGCAACCTCTAAGTTCTCAAAGCTGTGCATGTAGCAGTGCTTAATAAACATTTAAAATAAATTAATGGATGGCCTAGTTAATTGGTTAATTGATACCTAAAGATTCTAGGAGAGGGGAATTCTCAAATCCACCAATAGCAAAGGTATCTGGAAAGTAATTTTAGGAATGGTCAGTTATGGCAAAAACTAAGGGAGGAATAGCGTTAAGGTAAAGATAGCAAGACTTCTGCCTTCACACACATCACACATACACACACATAAATGAACAGAAAGAGACATTATGGAAGAAAGAGAAATAATGTTTGATTTGTCTATTTGTGGCTTTTAGTGTGTGAAATTCTGAAGCACCATGCAAACAGTTCAGGACAGTGTGCTTATCTGAGCCTCACAAATTTTCACCACACAGTGTCATAATCTATGATTACTGTCTATGGAGTCTTGGATGTGCCTTCCCACACCTTAGTTCTATTAAGTTCAGACAATCTCAAACACCTTTATAGCAAGTAATATTTTCTTCATTCCTCTGAGATAAAATACAAATTCCTCAATAGGATGGTATATGTTTCTGATTATCTTCATAGCATCTCTCCTTTTATCCTATAATTCAGGTTGACCTCAACTACTGGAAATGATTTTATAACAAAATGAATAAATAAATAAAGCTTCTAAAGCTTTTGTCACATCTCTCCTCCTAGAACGAACCACTCAATTTCTCTCTGATCTCATCTCCCTGTCAAACGTTCATTTTTCCTCTTAATTTTCAGTTCAATCCTTTCTATGTTGCTTTTTGTGATCCCTAATAGCTAGGGTTGATCAATTTATCTTTATCTCCTCCTAAAGAAGCGCAAATTGTAGTATGAGTAACACCAAACTGAACTTACATAGTAGGTATGAATCTTCTTGTAATGATATGTGCAGGACACATACATATAAATATTTCCTTTAAACATTGCAATACACTGAATGTTTATTCCCTGCCCCCCACAAAATTTACATGTTGAAATCCTAACCACTTTCAAGAATGAATAAAACAACCAGATAGAAGATACATGAAGGAATAGAGAACTTTAACTACACAATAAACTGACTAGAGCTAATAGGCATATATGTATAGAACACGCCACCCAACAATAGCAAAATACACATCATTTCAAGTACACATGAGACACTCTCTAAAATAGACTCTATATTAGGCAATGTAACAGGTCTTACTAGATTTTTAAAAATATAGTAGCTTATCATAAAAAGTATTTTTCCACTTTCAAAATGATATAGTTAGAAATTAATAACAAAAAGAAAACTGAAAATTTCAAAAATATATGGAAATTAAACAATATACTTAAAATTTTGTATTTGTATTTTTTTTATTTTTTAGAGACAAGGTCTTGCTTTATTGCCCAGCCTGGAGTACTGCAGTGCAATCATAGCTTACTGCAGCCTCAAATTCCTGGGCTCAAGCAATCTACCTGCTTCAGCCACCTGCCTCAGCCTCCTGCCTCAACCTTCTGGAGTAGCTAAGACTACAGGTGTGTGCCACTACACCCGATTAATTTTTTAGTTTTCTGTACACATAGGATATACCTATATTGTCCAGGCTAGTTGCAAATTCCTGGCCTCAAGTAGTCCTCCCACTTGGCCTCTCAAAGTGCTGGCGTCACAGGCATGATCCACTGCACCCAGCCTAAACAACACACTTTTAGACAACCAATGTCAGAGAAAAAAAAATCATAAGAAAAATTAGAAAATAAATAGAGATGAATGAAAACAAAACCACAGCACATCAAAATCTATGGGATACAGCAAAGTAGTGCTGAGAGGGAAATTTATGGGAAAAAAAAGCAAATTAAGCTCAAAGCTAGTAGGAATGATAAATAGTAAAGATTTAGAATGTGAATAAACAAAAGAGAGAATTTAAAAAATACAGAAAAGCAGTGAAACCAAAAGTTGGATGTCTGAAACAAACCAACAAAACTGACAAACCTTTAGTTGAAACAACAAATTCAAAAAGTAAGAATACACAAATAACTCAAATCAGAAGAGAGAGTGCAGACCTCACTAACTGGCCTTACAGAGATGAAAGGGATTATAAAAGAATACAATGAACAGCTGTAGGCATAAAAATTAGGTAACCTAGAAGAGCTAACGATCCTAAATATATACGCATCCAATACAGGAATACCCAGATACATAAGGCAGGTTCTTAACGACTTACAAATGACTTAGACTCGCACACAATAATAGTGGGAGACTTTAACATTATACTGTCAATATTAGATCAACTATATAGAAAATTAACAAGGATATCTAGGACTTGAACTCAGACCTGGAACAAGTCAACTTAACAAATATTTATTTACAGAACTCTCCACCCCAAATCCATAAAACATACATTTTTCTCAGTATCACATTACACCTATTTTAAAAGTGACCACATAATTAGAAGTAAATCACTCCTCAGCAATTGCATAGCATTTCACAGGTTTAAATAAAATATTGGTTGGCTGCTTGTTTGTTATTTTCATACCTTATTCCTTCCTGTCTCCATTGTTAAGCATAATTATTGGCATAAAAGAGGTTTTTAATACCCATTTTTAGACTGCATTCTAGCCTGGGCAATAGAACAAGAATCCTGTTCTCTCTCCCTCTTTCTCTTCCTCTTTCTTTCTCTTACATTCCTTTTTTTTTTCTTTCACTCTTTCTTTCTCTCTTCTTTTCTCTCTTTTTCTTTCTTTAAAAAAAAAAAAAGAAAAAAAAAAAGAAAATCAATAAAGAAAAAAAGAAAATAATGCAGCACATGAGCCCACAGTGGCCTCAGCCAACCCCTAGAACTAACGGCAAAGCACAAATAGATCCATCCTAACAGAGAATAAAAACCAAGCCTGGCAGAATCAAACAGATTTAACAAACTGCCTGTCAGTTATTTAAAATATATGTTAAAAAAAAAACATTATCCACCAAAATATTATCTGTCATGTCACTTATAAAATTAAATATTACATGATTAGCCAGAAATGGTGGTGTGTGCCTATAGTCCCAGATACTTGGAAGAGTGAGGCAAGAGGATTGCTTGAGCCCAGGAGTTTGAGGTTGCAGTGAGCTATGATTGTGCCACTGTACTACAGTGTGGGTGACAGAACGAGGCCCTTCTTTAAAAAAATTAAAATAAAATTTAAAAATTACATGACGTGAAGAAGCAGGAAAATGTAATACACACACACACACACACACACACACACACACACACAAAGCAGTCAATAAAACAGAAACAAATTCTGAGGTTACCCAATAATAGAATTAACAGACTTTTAAAAAGCTCTTATAAATATGTATGTTCAAGTACTTAAAGGAAAAGATGAACATAATGAGTGAACAGGTGGGAAATCTCCACAGAGAAATGGAAATTATAATGCAAATTCTAGAACTGATATGTACAACCTAAGAAGAAAAAAAAAGCTCCCTATCTTTTAGAGATACACAGTGAAAAATCTACAGATGAAATATGTCTGGAATATGCTTCAAAAAATCCAGCTGTAGGAAGGCAAAGTGGCTAGGGATATAGATGAACAACAGTGGCCATAGGTTGATGACTACTATAACTAGATGATGGCTATGTGGGAGTGCATTGCACTGTTCTCTCTACTTTTGCATTATGTTAACAGTCTCCATATTGAAAAGCTAAAAACTAAAATTCAATCTTCACAAGAACAAGTGGTTTCAGTTATAAGACAAGATGTTGTTCAAATGAAGTTCTGCATACATACTCCTCCCATCTTTGGCGATACTCCTCCCATCTTTGCCAAGTTCCCTAAGATATGTAGCATCCACACTGATTTTTATGGATTTCTAATGCTTTAGTAAAGTGGGCATTTCATAGAAACTGTAAATATCTAGGTGTATGCCATATTATCTCTGTGTGTATACATGTTATACACTTAGACACACATACACAGAAATACTGATATTTTATTTACAAAATGTGAATATTGCGGGGCACGGTGGTTCACACCTGTAATCCCAGCACTTTGGGAGGCTGAGGCGGGTGGATCACAAGGTCAGGAGTTCAAGACCAGCCTGACCAACATAGTAAAACCCCGTCTTTACTAAAAATACAAAAATTAGCTAGGCATGGTGGCACGTGCCTGTAATCCCAGCTACTCAGGAGGCTAAGGCCGGAGAATCTCTTGAACCTGGTAAGCAGAGGTTGCAGTGAGCCAAGATCATGTCACTGCACTCCAGCCTGGGCAACAGAGTGAGACTCCGTAAAAAAATAAAAAAATTAAAAATGTGAATATCTTATATTGTCCTATAACTTGCTTTTCCCAAATAACGTATTGTGTGCACATTATTCCATATCAACAAATACAGGTCAACATCATTTTTTTTAATGACTGCAAAGCATTCATCATTGAGGGTCTACTTGTCCTGTGGTATGCACTGAAATTTCATAATTTTAATGGGAGATGGGAACTATTTGTAGTACAGAAAGCTATTTCACAGCAACCAACGAGTAGATAAATCAAATGTGGTATACATCGTGGCTCACGCCTGTAATTGCAGCACTTTGGGAGGCTGAGGTGGGTGGATCATTTGAGGTCGGGAGTTCAAGACCAGCCTGGCCCACATGGTGAAATCCCGCCCCTACTAAAAATACAAAAATTAGCCGGGCATGGTGGTGGGTGCCTGCAGTCCCAGCTACTCAGGAGGTTGAGGCAGGAGAATCACTTGAACCTGGGAGGTGGAGGTTGCAGTGAGCCAAGATTATGCCACTGCATTCTAGCCTAAGTGACAGAGAGAGACTCTGTCTCAAAAAAAAAAAAAAAAAAAAAAATATATATATATATATATATATATATATATGGTATACAGACACCATGGAGTACTACTCAGCCATAGAAAGGAACAAAATAATGTCTTTTGCAGCAACTTGAATCAAGTTTGACAGAGCCAGACTCCATCTCAAAAAAAGAAAAAGAAGAAGAAAATATACCCTAACTTGCTGTATTAGTCTGTTCTCACAACAATATGAAGAAATACCTAAGAATGGGTAATTTATAAAGAAAAGAGGTTAATTAACTCACAGTTCCGCATTGCTAGGGAGGCCTCAGGAAACGTATAATCATGGTAGAAGACACCTCTTCACAGGTTGGCAGGAGAGAAAATGAATGCAAGCAGGAGAAAATGCCAGATGCTTATAAAACCATCAGATCAGCCAGGCGCAGTGGCTCACGCCTGTAATCCCAGCACTTTGGGAGGCGGAGGCGGGTGGATCACAAGGTTGGGAGACTGAGACCATCCTGGCCAACACAATTATACTCTGTCTCTACTAAAACACAAATAATTAGCCAGGCATGGTGGTGCACACCTGTACTCCCAGCTACTCAGGAGGCTGAGGCAGGGGAATCACTTGAACCTGGGAAGTGGAGGTTGCAGTGGGCCGAGATCAAGCCACTGCATTCCAGCCTGGTGACAGAGCAAGACTCTGTCTCAAAAAACAAAACAAAACCCCTCAGATGTTGTTCAGACTCATTCATTATCACAAGAACAACATGGGGGAAACCACCCCCAAGATACAATTATCTCTACCTGATCCCACCCTTGACAGGATTATAACAATTCAAAGTGAGATTTAGGTAGGAACACAGAGCCAAATCATATCACTTGCCTTCCTCATTCCTTCCCATACTCATACTCACTGGGATCTTGCTTAGTGGCCTGAGCTAGACCAGGGATTCTAGTGAAGCAAGGTCTGGGAGTGAGAGACTGAGAGAGGAGACAGTTCCTGGGGCCCCAGGGATTCTATACTCTGAGTGAGGGATTTCCTGCCAGTGCTAATACTTGGGAGTATTTTAGTCCCCTAAAGGACCTTGTTACCTTCTCTATTGGTTCCAAGAGGCTGATCTGTCTTTTCCTCTTTCCAATGTCACTACTCATAGTTTCTCACCATCGTTCCCTAGACCATGATGGAGAACAAGTCTTAACAGCTAACAGCCTCTCAATTCAGTATACTTTTTTTTTTTTTTTCCCTGCTCCTGTTACCCAGGCTGGAGTGCAATGGCACGATCTTGGCTCACCACAACCTCTGCCTCCTGGGTTCAAGCAATTCTCCTGGCTCAGCCTCCCGAGGAGCTGGGACTATAGGCATGCACCACCATGCCCAGCTAATTTTTGTACTTTTAGTAGAGATGGGGTTTCACCATATTGACCAGGATGGTCTCGATCTCTTGACCTCGTGATCCACCCGCCTCGGCCTCCCAAAGTGCTGGGATTATAGGTGTGAGCCACCGCACCCGGACAATTCAGTATACTTTTAATGAGCTTAACTTTGAGCCAGATACTGTGCTTATAAAGAAAGAAAGATACATAAGACAAAGCTCCTGTTCAACAAGAATTAATAATCCAGTAAGGAATAGAAATGGTGAGAGGAGCTAGGTAACTACTGTATACCAAAGCCACAGTGAGTTAAGGAAGGCATCACAAGAGAAACCGCATTCCCTTTTTAAGAAGTTTAAAAAAAGTCTTCCTATATATTTCAAGAAGGAAAGATGCATGTAAATGCTGACAATAAATCCTGGTATACAAACACTTGTAATGGATTGCTTTACATCAATCTAGATGGGTGAAAGGGAAAAAGAGAGTGGAGAGAGGAGTCTTTGTGAATTTACCCTTCATTTTCAATTATTGGGGGTGGAAAACAGATAGCAGGAAAACTCTCTGCAATTTAAAACTAGCTATGGATAGTCCAGAAAGGGGCCCTTTCCCCATCACTAAAATAGCTTCCTGATGACACATTTTCCTTCTCTCCTCTAATCAGAGGATCCACTTCTTGGTTGTTGCAACACTTTGGGATACAGTGGAATGGATTATAGGAACCAATAATCTGCCCTGACTTCCATATAATATCTTTTCTCAAGATTGTCTAAACCACCATTTGTCAAAATTACAAGTGATCAAAAAGAAAGAACAGATTAATATTATTTCTGTAATCTGGAAAGAGATGTTATAGATATAGTTGGTGCAAAAGTAATTGCAGTTTTTGCCATTAAGTGATTCTAAAATTGCAATTATTATTGTAGCAACCTAATACATATACGTTTATACGTGCATAGGTATATACATATATACACCTATGTACGGGGTCTTTTGGCTCCTCCTCTACATTGACTATCTCCTCAGATCCTTCTCACCATTACCTGAAGCACACAAAAATGAAGTCTAAAAGCCATGATTTATTGTGAAAAGAGAAAACAGGAAAGTAACTTAATTAGTAAAGAAAGTCTGACTGGAGCCCAGATCTTTTTTTTTCTTTCCGGCTCACTGTAACTTCCACCTCCTGAATTCAAGTCCTCCCACCTCCGCCTCCCAAGGTGCTGGGATTACAAGCATGTGCCACCACACTCAGCTAATTTTGTATTTTTGTAGAGAGACAAGGTTTCACCATGTTGGCCAGGCTGGTCTTGAACTCCTGGCCTCAAGTGATCCGCCTGCCTTGGCCTCCCAAAGTTCTGGGTAATATTATAGGCATTAGCCACCTTGCCAGGCCTGAAGCCCAGATCTCAAGAGATGTAAATTGGCTCTCTTTTCACAAAGCTACACTCTCATGCTGATCTCTATTCCTCCATGCAACCAGTCCGAAATGCTCCCTACATCACTTTCCCCATACACCTCTTCCCTCAGATCTTCCTGTGGTTCCTTTCTCATCTCCACTAACCCTGAAATACTGAAGTCTATTAGATTACCAGACTTCTTCCTCTCTAAACGTATCTTCCTCTTCACTTCTTATTTTATTATTATTTTTTTTTTTCTGAGACAAAGTCTCGCTCAGTCACCCAGGCTGTTGTGTAGTGACAAGATCTCGGCTCACTGCAATCTCTGCCTCTCAGGTTCAAGCGATTCTCCTACCTCAGTCTCCCGAGTAGCTAAGATTACAGGCATGTGCCACCACCCCCAGCTAATTTTATATTTTAGTAGAGACAGGGTTTCACCATGTTGGCTAGGCTGGTCTCAAACTCCTGACCTCAAGTGATCCACCCCCCTTGGCCTCCCAAAGTGCTGGGATTACAGGTGTGAGCCGCCGCACCTGATCCCACTTCACTTCTTACACTCATCCTGTACTGTCTCTGCTGAACTTTACACACTGACTTCTATGGAGTGACCATGTCATGCAGTACAGAGGAGTAAGTCTAAAAAAAAAATGGCTGGGTGCGGTGGCTCACGCCTGTAATCCCAGCGCTTTGGGAGGCCAAGGCAGGCAGATCACAAGGTCAGGAGATCGAGACCATCCTGGCCAACCTGGTGAAACCCCGTCTCTACTAAAATACAAAAAAATTAGCTGGGCGTGGTGGCACGCGCCTGTAGTTCCAGCTACTTAGAAGGCTGAGGCAGGGGAATCGCTTGAACCCAGGCGTCCAAGGATGCCGTGAGCCGAGATCATGCCACTGCACTACCATCTGGGTCATACAGCAAGACTCCGTCTCAAAAAAATAAAATAAAAATTAAGAGTCATGTTCAAATGAACATTCTGCCTCTTACCATTTGTGTGACCTTAGTCATATTACTTAACCTCTCCAGCCTCATTTTTCCCTTCTGCAAAGAGAAAATAATTCCTAACTCGTTGGATTTTTGTTTTTGAGACAGGGTCTTGCTCTATGGCCAAGTCTGGAGTGCACTGGTATGATCACGGCTCACTGCCGCCTCTCCATTCAAGTGATCCTCCCACCTCAAACCCCAGAATAGCTGAGACTACAGGCATGTGCCACCACACCCACCTAATTTTTACATTTTTCTTTTGTACAGAGAGGGTCTCATTTGTTGAGTTTTAAAAGGAATCCAGTATATGTAAGGCGCTTAACACAGTATCGTGTACTTAAAAGGCACTTAATAAACGGTAGCTATTACTATGAAAATATTTACCTCACAAAACTATTCCTACATGCCTGACACTTAAGTAGCTCCTCAAAACATGCTAGTTTTCCTCTTCTTCCGTCCTTGAAAGAACTTCCTGATTCTTTCCAACAAAGATTCACAACCTAGTTCAAATCCAACAAAGATTTCCCCAACTCTGCTGCAACAGTATTTGTATATTTACTAAAATCTCAACAGTCACGCAGGATAAAACCTATTTAGAACTACCCAAGCATCCTTTCTTCTCTTCTTAACTTTAAGTCACTGGAAGAAAACAATCGCATTTTGCAAGCCCCCAAAAGACATGCCAACATAAAAAGCTCTAGGGAAGGAAACAGGTGTCCAGATGCATTTCAGAGTTATCATAGGTTTCCTCGCTCGGCATACAGAGTAAATGTATGTTACACTAACGATACAACCGAAGTTGGGGAAGAAAACTTCGGACAATGGCCCGCAAATTTCAAGCAGTAATTGCGAATAGATGCCACGTGGTGACGTGGTCTAGGCGAGTGATCAGTGAACAAATTTTTGCGTGTGTTCCTGCGGTGTGTGTGTCATCGTGTGTGCCTGCGTGTGTCCGTAAAGACTGAAAGTACAATCGTGTGCGCCGAGAAGTCTGAGCACGGGTGTGTATCTCTTTGGACCCAGCTGCGTACCGAGTGAGCGACCGTGCGAACCCTCAACCGGGCTGTCTTCCACGGGCTTACCTCTGCGGACGAGCAGCCGGACGCCGGTGGGCGCCGCCATGTTAGCGCCGGTCACGTGGCCGCTAGCACTCGCTCGCTGCCCCGCCCGCTGGAGCCGGCCAGTCGCAGCCTTACCGAAGCCCTGAGGCGGCGAAGCCGCCCGAGGGGAGCGCGCGTGCGCGCGGGGGGCTGACTGCGGGAGCCCTGGAGGGGAAGCGGCTAGGGCACCCGGGCAAGCAGCAGAACCCGCGGCCGGCCGAGCCCGCTCCCGCCGCGAGAGGCGGGCTCCAGCCGCGGCTCGCGCGCTGGCTCTGAGCCCCCGCACCCAGGTGGGATGGAAGAAGCCTGTCAGGTAAGCGTGGCATCCCATATTTATAGCATCAACATTTTGGTGCATGGAAACGTGAAGTTGGGCGGAAAAAATAAAGCACAATCTAGTGTTCAACATAGCACTTTGCATCGTCTGCCACTCTGCTGCAAATTATTCCCCTGTATTCAGTTGAAAGGTAAAATTTGATTCTAAGTCACCAGCTTCCCTTTTGCTGTCCCAGAATCTACATTACTCAGCAGAGACTCCAGACAACACAGGATCTGTGTGCCGCTGCAAAATCTATTCTAGGTACCCCAGTGGGTATGTTCAGGAGATTTCTCTTTCCCCAAGGACGCCTCCTGCTTGGCAGTATTAACTGGAGTCTTAATCCTAAATTTGGAGTTTAAGTATAAAAGGATGACGCCTGCCAATTGCATTGCCAAGAGATGAAGCCTACAGAAGGCCAATTGTGAGTCAAATGAGGGAGCTGATGTATGTCTATTGATGACGGCGCCCTTTTTTACCAAATTCACTGTCTCTCTTACCCATGTTCTGGGGTAGATCCAATGCTGTCATGGACCAGGTGTTATTCATCTTAGTAGCCTCCGTGCCCGGCACAGAACCCGATACCCAAGGAATGTCAGGTGAAGGAATTGAACTCTATACGAAACCAGTCAAACTGAGAATGTAACGGTTTCCAGACTTTAAATGCAGTAAAGATTGTTAAGGATTCTCGGTGAATGTGTGTGATGTCTTCTAATTAATTTGTAAGCACTACACACTCAGTGAATAATCTAGACAATTCAGAACAATTCAGAAATGAGTTCAGGAAAAAGTGCAAGCCCCTTCCTCGCCCTCTCTACACACCACAGTCCCACTCTCCAGTTAACCACGTGTGCTCAGTCCAGATCTTTGCCTTTACACACAAGCAAATGTGTATTTTAAATAGAATTATATACTTGCTATTACAACTTGCTTTTTCCATTCCGCTTGTCATAGACATCAAATCTTAGCTCACTTAGTTCAAACTTACTCTTTTTAATGAGTATATAATCTTGATATTTTTACTTTTAAAGAGAGTGAATGTTGGCATTTCATTAGAGGACACATGCTGTAATTCTTGGAGACCTGGTTTTGGTGCTTTTTTTGTCACCTTGAAAGATAGAGAGAAATAATGTTTTCCATCAAGGTAAATAAAATGTACAAGGGTGAGAATAAAATGTACTCCTATAGGTTACTTCAAGCCCTACCTTTTACAAACTCAGCTCAATTCCAGGGAGAGCATTTTTGAATGTGGTAAATCTGTCCTCTGTATAACTGAAGCCAACAATCTGAGTGCAGCAAAGGCACCTGAGGGTTAGCCGACACAGAGTCTCAAGAAGCATACAGAAGAAAGAAATCTAGACATCCCTTGCAAAATTCCATAAGGCATCAAGCTCAGTTTCAGACACATCTGAAATAGAACACATGTTCATGTGATTTAACTCAGCCAACCCTTGGACAATAAATGAATGCTTTATTCCCCTACAACTAGAAGGAAAAGAAAACGCTATAAGGACCCAGGTGGCACCAGCAGTAGTGGAAACCAGTGAAGAAATCCTCAATAAGTTGAGCATGGAGTGTGGACATCTGGGATGAGCTAGAAATGAAGCAAATATGAACTTGCACAGGTGATAGCTCATCCACTGATCCTTGATCTGGCTTCTCTCATACACATCCTTCTCACAGTAGAAGGGTTAAAAGCTGCCAGCATATGTCCACCAAAATCAACAATTTATGGGATATAGGCTGGGTGTTGTGGCTCATGCCTGTAATCCCAGCACTTTGGGAGGTGGGGGCAGGCAGATCACTTGAGGCCAGGAGTTTGAGACCAACTTGGTAACATGGTGAAACCTGTCTCTACTAAAAGTACAAAAATTAGTCAGGAATGGTGACACACGCCTGTAATCCCAGCTACTCAGAGGCTGAGGCAGGATAATCGCTGGTATCTGGGAGGTGGAGTTTGCAGTGAGCTGAGATCCCACCACTGCACTCCAGCCTGGGCCACAGAGGAAGACTCTCTCAAAAAAAAATTATGGGATATATCCATAGTGACCAACAACATACAGGGCTAGACCACTGATAGCTAGGAACGCTTGCAATTTTAACATTCTGTGATCTTGAGCATTAGAGTGCTTTTATTTCTAAATAAAGTAACCACTGCTGAGTCACTTCTCTACTCCATTTCTGTACATGCTTCTATCTGTGAAATGAAGGTTAATTATATTATGGCACTTCACTGATTTGAATTTTCACCATTAGTCAGATTTTGTACTTGGGATTCTTGAATTTTAAAAATTGAATAATTTGGCCGAGAGCAGTGGCTCACACCTGTAATTTCAACACTTTGGGAAGCCGAGGCAGGAGGATTGCTTGAGCCCAGGGGTTGGAGACCCGCCTGGACAGCATAGTGAGACCCCATCTCTACAATTTTAAAACTAGCTAGATGTGGTGGCAGTTACTAGTTCCAACTACTTGGGAGGCTGAGACAGGAGGATCGTTTGAGCCCAGGAGTTTGAGGCTGCAGTGAGCTGTGATTGTGCCACTGCACTGTAGCCTAGGCAAAAAATCAAGACTCTGTCTCAAAAAAAAAAAAAAAAAAAAAGTTGACTAACTTTTCAAAACCAGGGTTCAAGAAATAAGGGATAATTTAATACCTTCAGTTTATATCCAAAAATTCATTCTTGAATGTTGTGATTATTTTATAGGTCTTTACCTTGATTTTGAAAAGATCATGTCTCATTCCCATCTTTTAAAATATTTTTATTTATAAAAGATATAAATCAAATAAATTCTGATATGCACATTTTTGAAAAGTCAACTTTTCCTTCCTCCTTCTTCACTTAATGATATTATAGACTTATACTGCGGGCGCGGTGGTGCGTGCCTGTAGTCCCCAGCTACTTGGGAAGCTGAGGTGGGAGGATCGCTTGAGTCTAGAAGTTCTGGGCTGTAGTGCGCTATGCCAATCGGTGTCCACACTAAGTTTGGCATCAATATGGTGACTTCCCAGGAGCAAGGAAGCACCAGGTTGCCTAAAGAGGGGTGAACCTCCCAGGTAGGAAATGGAGCAGGTCAAAACTCCCGTGCTGATCAGTAGTGGGATTGCGCCTGTGAATAGCCACTGCACTCCAGCCTGGGCAACATAGCGAGACCCCGTCTCAAAAAAAGAAAAAGAAAGTAGACTTATACCATGAATTTTTCTAAAGTTGTATATAGTTTATAGTAAAATTTAAATTATGCAGGTTCTGTAATGTATATATTGAATTTAAATTGAATATTTGCTTTTTTTTTTTTTTTGAGACAGAGTCTCACTCTGTCTCCAGGCTGGAGGGCAGTGGCGCAATCTCGACTCACTGCGATCTCCACCTCCCCTGTTCAAGAGAGTCTCCTGCCTCAGCCTCCCAAGTAGCTGGGACTACAGGTGCACACCACCATGCCCAGCTAATTTATGTATTTTTTGGTAGAGGTAGGGTTTCACCTTGTTGGCCAGGATGGTCTCAATCTCGTGACCTCGTGATCCGCCCGCCTCAGCCTCCCAAAGTGCTGGGATTACAGGCATGAGCCACTGCGCCCACCCGGATATTTGCATTTTTAAATGCTGTAAGGGATTGTGTGACGTGAAATAAATCATTTTTTAAAAATGTTTGTCTTATGACAAATAACGTCATCTTGTAATTTGTCTCACAAATATGTCTACATATTTTTACATATGTCTACATTTTTTATATAGTTATTGGGATTACTAAAATACAAGATATTTGAAAACACAGGCGGGGCATGGTGGCTTACGCCTGTAATCCCAACACTTTGGGAGGCTGAGGCGGGCTGATCACCTGAGGTCAGGAGTTCAAAACCAGCCTGGCCAACATGGCAAAACACCATCTCTACTAAAAGACACAAAAATTAGCTGGGCGTGGTTGTGGGTGCCTGTAGTCCCAGCTACTCAGGAGGCTGAGGCAAGGAGAATTTTTGAAAACCCAGGAGGTGGAGGTTGCAGTGAGCCAAGATCATGCCACTGCACTCCAGCCTGGGCAACAGAGTGAGACTGCATCTCAAAAAGAAAAAAGAAAAAAAGAAAACATAGACCATGAAATAGGGGCCAAGGTGCTTATGTATCTCTAGTAAAAAGATGTTTTATATGAACACGTTGTAAGACTAACTGATACAATGTGGCATTTCCTGATATAACGTGGGTGCTGGGGGAAATGAGCGCCCTGGGACCACACAGCTTCGGTGGGGTTGTCATCTAGACCCTGGTGCCTTCATTCTCCCTTCCTGACCCTGCCTCTTCATTTTGCCATCTGAATCTGAAAAGCTAGCCTTTTGATTTGACTTCAGGATCATTTCTTAGCATTTAACCCTGTGGTTGGAGAAGAATCCCCAATCCTGTCCTCTAGTTTCTCTAATTTTAATATGTGGATATGCTACTTGTTTACATATTTTAAGTCAAATGAACATTCTTCTCAGGAACTAGGAGTCCTGCATAAATACAAGCTGCATGTACAACAAAGACCAGTCTTAGTAGCTGATTTGGTCCCTCTAAAGTTAGGGTCTATCTTTGAATGATTATAGGTTCAGGCAGACAGTTTCCAGGGCACTCTCTTAACTCACTTGCTAGCAGAATGTTGTGTTTCCTATACTAATCATTTGAGACAATCATGGATATGTTATTGAGTAATCTAAGGGTACTCGTAGAGAAAACGTGTAAATATTCCATGTTTTGCAAGGAAAAGTAATGCCATATGTGAGACAGTTGTGGAAAATCAAGTGGATTTCTCTTTGCTGTTTGTGCCCTGTTCCTTGATCTTTAGCAGTGCCAACAGGGAGCCAGGACAAGAGGAGAAGGATGTTAGTTGCATGGGATCCTCCTGCAAATCCCATTTTTTATCTGTCTAATGACATTTTTCCAGTCATGTAATTCCTATGCAAATGACATTTTAAGCCCCACCCCTTCCTAATGGGATTGCCCTACCTGAGCCCCTCCTGCACTGAAAATCTGACGATTTCAGGGATCTATAGCCATTTATAGGCATAATCCAAATGGGCTCAGCAAATAGCATGCTGCAGCCTGAGCAGTCTGTCAAGGGAAGGGGAGTAGAATGGGACCAGACAGGGCTAACTTAACTATAGGGTAAGACCAAAACATTGCCCCAAGGGAGTTGTTGATATCAGGCCCTGTCTAGCTAGCATTTGTTTCAAGCTGGTCCAACCCTTTGGCTTAAGAGATGTTTTGGGAGATTGTAAAAACAGCAGTAACACTCCAGCATAATACATGTCCATTGTTGGAGCAGTAGCCCACCTAGAATCGTGGCAGGAGCTGAGGGAGGGAAGGGAAGGGAAGGCTATAGGGAAGAACATGGAGATGGTCCCAGACCCCTCTCATTGGCGCATCAAAGCTTTCTGATAATACTGCCTGCTTCGGTCAGAGTTAGCTTGGGAACTGTACAGGCATGAGGGACAAGGCTTCCCTGACCTCATGTCTTGGGACTGGCTCTGAGCGTTGGGTTTAAGCAGAAGTGTGCAGTTGCGCCATGGAATCTAAATGAAAGTGTGAACCATTAGAGGCTGCCACCTATTCCCTGGAAAGGTAGCTCCTGCTTATATACTTCCTGAGAATGAAGATTCCATTCAGAATACGGGGAAAAGGCAACAAATTCCCAAGAGAATCTAGCAATCAACCAATCAATAAATATGTAAGTGCTACTCTGTGCTCCAAGGAGATATGATATTGTCTTTATTCTTAAGAAACAAACTGGAAACGAAGTATGCAGGCTTGAGGGACAAGGCTTCCCTGACCTTGAATTAGTCTCAGCTTTCCAATTCATTCTTAGGAAATGGATTGGAAGAGACTAGCATGCTCACTAGATTGTCCATAAAACAAAAGCAAATTATACCTTCTTGACTATAAGACCCATGGAGCAATGCCAGGGGTCACAGATTGTAGCCATCCCTGGCTGCCAGGAACTGAGAAAAATGCTGAACTCTAATCATATAAGTTCCCGGGAAATTGTACCTATTTAATCTCCTTCCTTCAAATATGTGCTGTTTGAAAAACATTCCCCCCAAAAAGAGGAATGCATAGTATAGAAAATATAAGTCCCTCACATTCAGGTAATTACTGTTAACAAATTGATGTATATTCATTTATCTGGACTTTTTTTCTACGCCTATACTCATTTACTGGACTTTTTTTTTTTTCTTTTTGAGACAGGGTCTCACTCTGTCACCCACACTGGAGTGTGATGGCACCATCATGGTTCACTGCAGTTTCAACCTCCTGGGCTCAAGTGATCCTCCTGCCTCAGCCTTCTGAATAGCTGGAGCTACAGGCACACACCACCACACACAGCTAATTTTTCTATACTTTATAGAGACTGGGTCTCACTATCTTGCTTAGGCTAGTCTCATACTCCTGGGCTCAAGCGATACTGCCGCTTCAGCCTTCCAAAGTGCCGGGATTACAGGCGTGAGCCAATGTGCCCAGCACTATTTGCTGGACTTTCTAAGGGAAGGTACTCATTTTTATCATGACCAGTCACATATGTATATAGAATAAAAGACAGCATCCAGGCACGGTGGCTCATGCCTGTAATCCCAGCACTTTGGGAAGCTGAGGCAGGCGAGGTCAGGAGTTGGAGACCAGCCTGACCAACATGGAGAAACCCCGTCTCTACTAAAAATACAAAATTAGTTAGGTGTGGTGGCACATGCCTGTAATCCCAGCTACTTGGGAGGCTGAGGCAGGAGAATTGCTTGAACCTGGGAGGTGGAGGTTGCAGTGAGCCAAGATTGTGCCATTGCACTCCAGCCTGGGCAACAAGAGTGAAACTCGATCTCAAAAAAAATAAATAAATAAAAGGCAGCAAACTAGGCAAGTCACACGTGAATGCATAGGAGTGCACAATATTTTTCATGTCTTTATTGCAGCCTACTGTGCATTCTCTCTCTTCCATTTGGCTTCACTCTGTACTCGTTTCTCCTTCCTTTTATTTTTCCCTCTCTTGTAAAATTACTTATTTTCTTGCGGCTTTTTTGCCCTTTCCCTCATAAAGTGATGATATTGGTTATCTTCTCATATTTATCCATCTTTGTTTACTCTTTTGGTATATTTATGGTTCTATATTTGCCGAAGTTCTTAGTGGTTTTGGTTTAAAATATTTGCTCCTGTAGGACTGTGTGAGGCCAGTACATATGGAAAGCAGTTTGCTCATTAATATCAAAGGTTGAAAATTGTTTGTAATTTTGCCATTTCCTACACATAAATATGAAATAGAGTTCCTTAGTCACTTAGCAGTTACACAAAAGAGACTGCAAAAAGAATCTCTGAAGTGGAGATCATGAAATAAGAAGGGATTCAATAATAGAAAGAGAAAACTAGCTGTATGTCCCTTTCTCCCCTCCCACTCTCCACCTCCACTCCCCAGACTGGCTGAGAAACTAAGCAGTAGTGCATTTTTTAACTTCTTCTGCTCGCCTCTCACTGAACACATTCTATATTCAAGACTGAAACTGTTGAAACAAACAAGAGGGCAGATGCTGCCACGACCTCTCTTCCCATTGAGCTGAGCTCCTCTGTGCTCGCCCCATCCACTGTAACCCAGAGAATAACCTGTCTGGAGTGCATTCTCCTCATCTGAAGCACGCACAAACATCACTGCATTTTCTTTTGCTTGATAAAGGATAAAGGAAGAAAGCCGCAGCTGCTCTAGGAGCAGACAGCAAACAAGCCTCTCTGTGGTGGCCCCACGGCCTTCACAAAAGGGGATTCAGAGAGCCGGGCAAACACACACATCCAGCCCAAGACTTCCGCACAGATTCACCTGCCAAAATTATTAATTAAACATGTAAAGAGCTGTCCAGGTGAACTGAGAGTCTAACTAAAGCACATTTTCCAACGAGTTTTTATTAAGATGGAGGAGAGAGAATATGGTTGAAGAGCTAGAAATGGCATCAAGATTACCTCATCCAACCCTAACCCTACCCCTTCTAATTTTAAGATAAACACAGTGGAACCCAGAGAAGTTATAGAAGATTTATTCCATATCAAGCCTGTATCTATTTTAACACTGGAGGTTTTTGGAAACATTATTTTTTGCATTTATATAGCACTCCTTGCAGTGTCTTACACACAAGAGCTCAGCAGATATTCAGAAGTGATGACATATGCTTTCATTGCATTATATTTCTCCGCAGGGTTAATGGGAAGCCCAAAAAATTATGAAGTATGTTTGTCAGAGCTTTGGTTGTACATCCAGTATTTATTGACTCATAGAACCAGTGGATCAAAGATGGAGATAATTTGCTTTGATAACAGATTTTTTCCAGATTCATCTTTTACCAAGTAAAGCACTTGGTAAATTATGAGTCCTTTGAGAATCAGTTTCCAAAGAAAAGAATTGGGTATTGCTCTTTTTTTTTTTATTTTATTTTTTTGAGACAGAATCTTGCCTTGTCGCCCAGGCTGGAGTGCAGTGGCACAATCTCAGCTCACTGAACCTCTGCCTCCCAGGTTCAAGCAATTCTCTTGCCTCAGCCTCCTGAGTAGCTGGGATTACAGACATGTGCCACCACACTTGGCTAATTTTTGTATTTTTAATAGAGATGGGGTTTCACCATGTTGGCCAGGCTGGTTTTGAACTCCTAACCTCAAGTGATCCACCTGCCTTAGCCTCCAAAAGTGCTGGGATTACAGGTGTGAGCCATCAAACCCAGTCTTTTTTTTTTTTCTTTTTTCAAAGAAAGCTCTTCACTATCTTTTGGTGAATTCTGGCTGGTGGAAGTCAGGCAGAGCACAATTTCATTTTTTAAAGGTATCACTTGGCTGCTTCAGGTAAATTTTTATTTTAAAAATTTCCTGGATTTACAGTTTTATTTGACAATTATATGGAGCTTCAGTGGTAGAACAATATACCCATAGTCATATTAAACAGATTTTTATATCAAAGACGTATATAGTGAAAAAATAACCATACAATTATAACAAGGTTTACAATGAAAAGCAATAGGCCAGGTGTGGTGGCTCATGCCTGTAATTTCAGCACTTTGGAAGGCCAAGGCAGGCAGATCACCTGAGGTCAGGAGTTCAAGACCAGCCTGGCCAACATGGCGAAACCCTGTCTGTGCTAAAAATACACAAATTAGTTGGGCATGGTGGTGTGCGCCTGTAGTCCAAGCTACTCAGGAGGCTGAGGCAGAATTGCTTGAACCCAGAGGAGGTTGTAGTGAGCCAAGATTGCACCACTGCACTCCAGCCTGGGTGACAGAGCAAGACTGTCTCAAAAAACAAAAACGAAAACCAATTTGGCATCAGCGCTTTGAAGACGTTGCATTGTCTTGCAACACGTAGCTGGTAACTCTAATGCTGAATCCCCCTTCCTCCCCCAGGTTGTCTGTGTTTTCCCCTGTGAAAGCATTTAGGATCTTAATTTTATTATGTCGTGGATTCTGAACTTAATAATTTGGTCTGTGAGTGGATCTTTCTAGGTAAATGGTAGTGGTACAGCGGTTGAGAATCTAAGTGAGTCATATTGCATGGGCCAAATTTCCAGCTCTGCCACTTGCTGTGTGACCTTGGTCAAGATAACCTTCCTAGGCCTCACTCGAGGATAGCACGCACCTCAGAGGGTTGAGAATAGAGATAACTCATGTAAGTGCTTATCCAACAATCGTGAGTGCTCAGTAAATGTTAGTGATGCTGCTCAAACTTCAGGGAGCTCTTCTAGGCTGAAGATTCATTTCTTCAACTCTGAGGAATTATCCTCTTCCTTTGGTTATGTCCTGTTTGCTTTTCCTCTCTGAAACGAAAATTATTGGCCATTGGATTTCCTACATTGCTCCTCTGTTTTATCTTTTTTTCTATTTTCTATCTCTTTCTGATGTTCTGAGAAATTCCCTCCACTTTATATCTCAGTCTTTCTGCTGCTTGAATTAGAGCAATCATTTTTAATTTCTCAGAGCTTTTTCCTACTCGCTGATTTTTCCTTTTTCATACTGTTCTTTCATATGTGTGATATCTTTTCTTTCCCAGTTTTTATTTTAAACACTTAAAAACATATAGCAGGTCAGGCCAAATGGCTCACACCTGTAATCCCAGTACTTTAGCAGGCCAAGGTGGACTGATCACTTGAGCCCAGGAGTTCAAGACTAGCCTGGGCAACACGGTGAAACCCTGTCGATACCACCCCTGCCCAAAATATATATATTTATATATAATTTTATGCTGTGGATTCTGAACTTAATAATTTGGCCTGTGAGTGGATCTTTTTAGGTAAGTGCTAGTGGTACAGTGGTTGAGAATCTAAGTGAGTCATATTGCATGGGCCAAATTTCCAGCTCACTATACATATCTATATCTATATCTATATCTCTATATATCTATATATCTATATCTATATCGATATAGATATAGATATAGATATAGATATACACACACACACACACACACATATATATATACATAATATATATCAGCTGGGCATTGTGGTGTGTGCCTATGGTCCCAGGTATTTGGGAGGCTGAGGTGGAAGAATCGTTTGAGCCCAGGAGGTGGAGGTTGCATGAGCCAAGATTGCTTCACTACAATCCAGCCTGGGTGACAGAGCAGGACCTTGTCAATCAATCAATCAGTCAATCATACAGGTTGAAAGAACCATACAATGAACCCCTGTATTTAATTCCAGCTATAGTCAACACTTTTACAAACTTTGTCACATTTTCTTTGTGTATATATGTGTGTATATACACACACATACACATACATGCCCACATACACGCCCACATACACATACTTTTCTGGACCATTTGAATGTAAGCTACAAATGTCATCACTCTTTGCTCCTAAATGCTAAGGTATGTGACTCTCAGAAATAAAGACACTGTCCTACACAATGACAGTACCATTATCACAACTATGAAAATTAAAATTCCTTACCAATTGTGTCCATATTCAAATTTTCCTACTGTCTCAAATATGTGCAAAATCTACCAAAATGTAAAATGTCCATACCTTTTCACTCAGCGATTCCATCACTATTTATCCTACATACACACTCCCACGTGTATAAATGGTGTATACAAAAGGATATTCATTGGAGCATTGCTTGTAGTAGAAGATAGGAAACAACCTAAATGTCCTTTAATACAGTATTGGGTTACATATTGACATTGAGCTATGGAGTACAGCTGTTTAGAATTAAAGTAACGTGTACTGATAAAGATATGCATTAACTGGAAAAGATATTCAGAGTACTGCATGTAGTATGTCAACATTTATGTTTGTAACAGAAATGGATGTTTGTAGACTGATAATTCTGAGGGATAAAAGAGAAACTGGTAAAAGTAATTGTAAAAAAGTGAATTGGGTGGCAATATGGGAGGGCAGCTTATTTCTCATCAGATACTTTCATGCATTTTGAATTTTTTATTTTTACTCAGAAAGCCCATGACTGCATTGATTTTTTTACTGTTACATAATTTTTTAATAGTGCTTAAAGTAGATGGATATTCAGTCCCATAGAACGATGATTCTCAACCAAGAATGATTTTGCTTCCCAGAGGACATGTCTAGAGACATATTTGGTTGTTACAACTGGTGGTGGGGGTGGCACTACTGGCATCTTAGTGGGTAGACGCCAAGGATGCTGTTAAACATCCCACAATACATAGGTCAGCCCCACACAAGAAAAAATTATCTGGCCCAAAATGTCAGTAGGACTGAGGCTGAGACACCCTGAAATAGAGTAATTCTTATGGATGCAAAGGGTTGAGAAGAGCATAGTGAGACTAAAGAGATAAACAGAAAGGCGTATGCCTAACCAGTCAAATCACTGTGCATTTAAAATAATTAAGGCTAGGCACAGTGGCTCACACCTGTAATTCCAACACTTTGGGAGTCCGAGGTGGGTGGATTGCTTGAGCTCAGGAGTTCGAGACCAGCCTGGGCAACATGGTGAAACCCCGTCTCTATCAACAACAAAAAATATGTATAAAAATTAATTAGCCAGGCATGGTGGCACTTGCCTGTGGTCCCAGCTACTTGGAGGGGTTGAGGATGCAGTGAGCCGAGATCACGCCACTGCACTCCAGTCTGGGTGACAGAGTGAGACCCTGTCTCCAACAACAAAAAAAGATAATTCAAATTTCTAGCCATGAAAGGAGATGGTTGGAGAAGTCCAATATGCTCCTGTTTGCATAGAGTTTATTCAAATTGGGACATTATAAAGTTCCTACAACCTTAGTTTATGGTGATAATTTTAACTGTCATAAAGGTAGTAGAATCACTATAAGAGAGGTTGGACTAATGTCCGTGACTTCTAGGACTTTATCGTATATGTATGCATGGCACATATACAATAGGCATTGCAGCATTGTTTGTAGAGGAAAATATTGGAAACAACATAAATATGTTACTGGTAGAGTAACTTATGATATATCCACATAGTGGAATACCATGCTGCCATTAAACAAGACAGCTCAAATAACCTTCAAAAAAAAGTAAAAAACCAGTTAGAAAATGTGGTAGGTCATCACATGTACATATGGTATATAAAAAATAGATATACATACATGCTCCCTTATGCATATATCTCTGAGAGATACACAAGATATTGGTAACTGGTTGTTTCTGGAGGAATGCAGTGAGGAAGTTTTCACTGTATGCCCTGTAGCTTTTTATTTCTATGTTCATACTTCCTATTGAAATATCATATATACATAAACATAGCTCTGCCCAACTCAGTAAGTAAACTAAATGCACTGTATAATTCCACCACACCTCATAAAACAAGGAGAATGAAATATTTATAATAGAAATGTAAAGGGATATGGGAACACAGAAAAGTTGAAGATTAAATGTTGAGAGGAAAACTTTGGGCCATACTCCAAAAGAGGCATTGATAATTTCAGTCATTGCTATCAAACATACTCTTAAAGGTTTTTTGTTTTACGTTTTTCTTATTTTTAGAGATGGGGAGTCTAACTATGTTGCTTAGGCTAGTTTTGAACTCCGGGCTCAAGCCATCCTCCCACTCAGCCTCCCGAGTAGCTGGGACTACAGGCACGCGCGCACGCCACCACGCCGTTTTTTTTTTTTTTTAAAGAGACTGGGTCTGGCTTTATTACCCAGGCTGGAGTACAGTGGTGTGATCATAGCTCACTGCATCCTTGAACTCCTAAGCTGAAGCAATCCTCCTATCTCAGCCTCCGAAATAGCCGGGCTTGTGCCAACACAGGTGTGCACTACCAAACTTGACTTAATTTTTTTGTAGACTTAATTTTTAATTTTTTTGTAGGCTATGTTGCCCAGGCTGGTCTTGAACTACTGGCCTCAAGTAATCCTCCCACCTTGGCCTCCCAAAGTATTGGAATTACAGGCGTTAGCCACCATGCCTGGCCAAACATACTTTTCTTAATACTTGCTCCTCTAAAAACCCCTCTTAGGTACAGCCTAGTGGGCTGGCATGCTTGACTTGGCTGGCCTACTTGATGGAAGATGAAATGGAGTGGAAGTCAGGAGCCCAGTGTATATTCCCGGCTTTGCCACTTACTTGTAGTGTGGCCTCTGGATTTATTGTCTATTTATAAATTGGCAATGTAGATTCGTAATTTTTAAAAAGATACATCTTTAAAAAACACAATTCATATCAAAGAATTACACACACACACACACACACACACACACACACACTTTTCAATCTTCCCAGTAAGTAAAATAAATGTAAATAAAATAGTATATCTATGGAAACAAACATGTCATTGAAATTCTGTTAAAACTGGTATATACATTCACATCTGGCAATATTTTAACAACCATTCTCCAAAATATGGCATGTTTGTGTAACAGAGCCATAGACATATTCTTATCAAACTCAGTTAACTACGTTTCCAGGAAATGATTTAACAGATACAAATATATACACGCACTAAGATATACTACTATGTTCAAAGCATATACAGAGATATACAAATGCAAAGATAATTTTATTTGAAAGAAAGAATCATGAGTACTTTATTAAATTAGCATTTAATATTGTTAAGCTGGCTTTTAAGTTCTAAGACAAAGAACTTAAGAATTAATTTAAGAAACTGAATCAGTTGACCTCTAAGGTCTATGATTCTAATCTTATTCTCAAATATGGCATTGGTAGCTTTGCTGCCAGCTCTTCTCTAGTAGGCAAAGATGGCAGTTGATCAGAAGGTCTGATAAATTTTCAGGCTAGACAAGGCTCTGGTACAACAAACCGGGGCCCCAGCAATTTGTAGACAATCAGGGACACACAGTGCTATTTTTTCCTTCTCACACAAACTATGTATGTCATATATAAACTATGAATTTTGTGTGACTTACAAAGATGTTTTATTTTAGACATATACCACATTTACACCCACATCTGAGTATAAAAGTATGAGTAAAGAGAAAAGATATGAAAAGGACAAGAACAGAACCTAGAACAGAGAGGGAGGGAGCCTAGAGATCATTCTAGTACAACCTCAATTTTACAGATGAAAAACCTGATGCTCAGAAGGGGAATATATGTAGAGAAAATGCAATTTGTAGAGGGCAGGGAAAAAGTAAATTAAGAGGCCAGGTATGGTGGCTCATGCCTGTAATCCCAGCACTTTGGGAGGCCAAGGCAGGCAGATCATCTGAAGTGAGGACTTCAAGACCAGCCTTGCCAACATGGTGAAACCCTGTCTCTACTAAAAATACAAAACTTAGCTGGGCATGGTGGCTCATTCCTATAATCCCAGGTACTTGGGAGGCTGAGGCAGGAGACTTACTTGAACCCAGGAGGCAGAGGTTGCAGTGAGCTGCATTCCAGCCTGGGCAGCAGAGACTCTTCTGTCTCAAAACAAACAAAAGAATAGGAAAATCAGCATCACATTCACTTTTTCTTTCTGATTTTTATATTTTTAAAAAATCTTGAAAGATAATTGGTTTAGATGGTATTGATGCTTTCCTCAGAGCTCATCTTTAAGTATCAATTGTGAATTGTTGATAAAAAATTAAAAATTAGCCAATTTAGATGAAAGACAAATTGCTTTCATATAGTTTCAGAAAGGATTTTGACTAAGTCATTTTATCTGTAGCAAATTATGTACACAGATACAATCTCTCAGAAGTCAACAAGTTTTATCTATATACAATCTTCTAAGATGAGATGGTTTGAAACTTGTATAGCTCCCTCATTTTAAGGCAACAGCTTACTCCTGTTGGTATGCTGCTGGCCACAGCTATTTTGTACCCAGAGGCTACCAGTTACTTTGCTTCTCTGTTTGACAGATTTTACTGATGGAAATTGATCAAAGGACAAGACAGTGCCTGTCCAACTTGGGATTTTGCCCCAAGCATCCATCAAATCAGATTTTTCAAAGTAAATTTCAACTTACATCCTGTTTTTATAGTACCTAGTTTACTAGCACACATTATAAACATCTCAAGCTTTTACTTTGAATGATTGTTTTCAGCAATTTATTTATAGTCTACTTCATTAAAAACAAGACTATATTAGGCAGTTTGTTATTATTTTTTCTTGCTGTATTTCAATACCTTGGTAACCTTACAGCAAATCCTAACAGATGGGCATCTCATTTTATAGAAGATATATTTCAATAATGTGTAAATTAGAATTTTTTTTTTTGAGACGGAGTCTTGCTCTGTCGCCAGGCTGGAGTAGAGTGGCGCAATCTCGGCTCACTGCAACCTCCGCCTCCTGGGTTCAAGCGATTCTTCCGCCTCAGCCTCTTGAATAGCTGGGACCACAGGCACGTGGGACCACAGGCATGTGCCACCACACCCGGCTAATATTTGGATTTTTACTAGAGACGGGGTTTCACCATGTTGGCCAGGATGCTCTCAATCTCTTGACCTCGTGATCCGCCCACCTCGGCCTCCCAAAGTGCTGGGATTACAGGCATGAGCCACCATGCCCAGCCATAAATTAGATTTTTATACACTGATTTCTATCTTCTTCTATTTTTATTTATAGAATGTTTGTTTATGCTACCTTCTTTTTATTTTTTTGAAACTGAGAGTCTTGCTCTGTCGCCCAGGCTAAAGTGCAGTGGTGTGATCTTAGCTCACTGCAACCGCCTCCTAGGTTCAAGTGGATTCTCCTGCCTCAGCTTCCTGAGAAGCTGGGATTACAGGCACCCGTCACCATGCCTGGCTAATTTGCGATCCGCACCCCCCCCCCCCGCCCCCGCCCCGGGCCTCCCAAAGTGCTGGGATTATCGCCTGGCCTGTTTATGCTAACTTCTAAATTATCTTCATATAATATTTGATGCCAGAGTTTTAGCTTTTAGGCTGTATCTAGTTTGACTTCCCTCTCTTACGTACCTACCCAGTTAATAGGAGTTTATTTAAAACAAAATAAAACCTATACTAAGAACATTTCCTATTATGAAAAATCAGTAAGGAACTTAAATTTACGAGAATAAAAACCAAACAACCCCATTAAAAAGAGACATTAACAGACGCTTTTCAAGGAAGACATACATGTAGCCAATAAGCATATGAATAAAAGCCGAACATCACTGAACATTAGAGAAATGTAAATCAAAACCACAATGGGATACCAGTCAGAAAGGCTGTTATTAAAGTCAAAAAATAACAGATGCTGGCAATATAGTGGAGAAAAGGGAATACTTACACACCACTGGTGAGAGTATAGATTAGTCCAACCACTCTTGTTAGTTTGCTAAGGATAATTCCTCAAAGAGCTAAAAACAGAACTACCATTTGACCCAGCAATCCCATTACTAGGTATATACTCAGAGGAATATCAGTCATTCTACCATAAAGATATATGCATGCAAACATTCACTGCAGCACTATTCACAACAGCAAAGACATGGAATCAACCTAAATGTCCATCAGTGACAGACTGGATAAAGAAAATGTGGTACATACACACCACAGAGTACTATGCAGTCATAAAAAAAGAACAAGATCATGTTTTTTGCCGTGACACAGATGGAGCTAGAAGCCATTATCCTTAGTAAACTAACACAGGCACAGAAAACCAAATACTGCAGGTTCTCACTTACTTAAAAGTGGGAGCTAAATGATAAGAACACATGGACAGAAAGAAGGGAACAACTGACACTGGGGTCTACTGGAAGACAGAGGTTGGGAGGAGGGAGAAGGGCAGAAGAATGAACTATTGGGTACTAGGCTTAGTATCTGGATGTTGAAATAATCTGTGCAAGAAACCCCCAGGACACAAGTTTACCTATGTAACAAACCTCCACACGTACCCCTGAACTTAAAAAAGAATCATATTGAAAAAGTAAAATTACCAGGATAAACCTTAAAGAAATGTTTTAAAGGTGTCAGATGTAAAATCTTAGAAGCAAAGTGTGGAAGGAATGATAAGTAAGAATAAGGTTTATTATAAATATTTAAGAATCATATCACACATTAACATATCACAACTAAGCATTTATTATACTGTTGAAGAAGGGAAGCAATTGCAGTAGTATTTCAGAAGCTATATCTTTTTTAAATGCAATATATGCTCATAAACTCTAAACAGTATTTTAAAATATACAATCTCTCCAAAAGAAAATATTCAACTAAAGATAGATAACTTTTAGTATAAGCAAAATGTCACAAGATTTTAAAATTAAAAGTCATCAGATTTTTCACAGCACATTGTACAGAAAATTTGCAAGCTTCCTGTACGCAACAGTATAATCTTTACTCTTGAGCGAGTCGTTCAATAACACGCCGGTAATCTTCCACTAGTTCCTGAAAACTCTCTTCCAGCTGTTCATGTTGCATGCTTATTTCTATTTGGTTCATCTGATTTGTCAGTTCTTCTGGTCTGAGACATTTTCTCATCTTGGCAAGATCTCTTTGCTTTTTCTAAGTGACAAACAATTATTTGTTAGACTAAGAAAGCAAATATATTTCCTCGTAGTCTTACAATTTTGTGTCCAATGTTACAAATAAGAATAGTACAAATATGCCCAAACTTGTCCCACACTATTTTTTGTTTTTAAAGGAAGCTTAAACATAATGTTAACCATGAATTGCAAACCCTCTAAAAAGAGTTAACAGGAAGACCTGGTATTTGTGTCCAATGATGATAAATATAGACATGTGACTAGGAGCCCCTTACTATTCAATCATTAGTTAATTACATTTTAAATTCCACCCATGAAGTATTTATGTGCCACATGCTAATTTTAACATAAACTCTTAGAAATGTTTCAGAAAGATAAATGGGAAACTGTGACACTTTAAAAACACATTAACTAGGCCAGGCACGGTGGTTCACACCTGTCATCCCAGCACTTTGGGAGGCCAAGGCAGGTAGATCACAAGGTCAGGAGATTGAGACCGTCCTGACCAACATGGTGAAACACTGTCTCTACTAAAAATTTTAAAAGAATTAGCTGGGCGTGGTGGCGCATGCTTGCAATCCCAGCTACTCAGGAGGTTGAGGCAAGAGAATCACTTGAACCTGGGAGGCAGAGGTTGCAGTGAGCAGAATCATGCCGCTGCACTCCAGCCTGGCAACAGAGCAAGACTCCGTTTTAAAAAACCTATATATTATATATATACACACACACACACACACACACACACAGTAGCATTTGAGTCTCTATGAAGTTCCAGAAACACATTATCATACTAAACCCTCCCTGTTTTACTTAGGACGCCACTATGCTGAGTTTGCAACAGGTAGCTGGTAACAACTTTTATGCAGGACACTGTCAAAACAATACTATGTCAGAGATGTTTAGGATGGGACTGGATGACTGGGTAGCTACTGCATTAGTTCAAGCCAGAGTTGATGAAAGCCTAGATCAAGTCAACAGCAGCAGAGATGGAGGGGACAGGGCATTTAGGGGAGAAAATACTGGGTGATATGGGGAAGGAAGAATGAAGAGTAACTCCAAGATTCCTGGTTGGGTGGCATTATTGCAAATATGAAGCTTTCATGTTTTGGATATACTGTTCTAGATTATCTTATCAATTCTTCTATTAGAGAATAAAGAGTAGACTATATAGAAATCAGAAATCACATATATTAACTCATATAATCCTAACAACTCTATATGAGATAGGGATTAGATGGAGGGGAAAAAAGAGGGCTAGAAGAGCTAAATAATGTGCCCTAAGTAGCCCTTGAAAGCAGTGCTTCTCAAATGTGAATGTGCATGGAGTCTAGAGATTCTGCATTTCTAACAAGCTCTCAGGTGATGTTAATGTTGCTAATCTACTGACCACACTTTGAGTATTAGTGGTAGAGAGAGAACTGATAAAAATTCAGATTTATTGCTCCTAAGGCCTGGAAAGACAGTACATTCTTTACATTCCTTATTTTTCAATCCTGTATGCTGTAAAATTTCTTATTTCTGCCAAAGGCATGACTGCCCTAAATACATCTATCTAATTTAAGGAAACAGTTCAGGAACTAAAGGGCAATGCATTAGGAAATTATTGTAGTGTGAGATATAAGAGGAATATAAGTTATTTTTCTAAACTGCTGCCCAATTATAACATTTGTAATTTATCTATGGCTTTAGTGCAAGACTGGTGATATCCATTTGGCTGTTAAGAACCTGAAGGGTTTAATAGCCAGTTCTGGCCTTTTATATTTTTTATTATTTGTTTTGAGAGGGAGTCTCACTCTGTTGTCACCCAGGCTGGAGTACAGTGGCATGATCTTGGCACACTGCAACGTCTGCCTCCTGGCTTCAAGCGATTCTCCTGCCTCAGCCTCCAGAGTAGCTGGAATTAAAGGCGTGCATCACCATGCCCAGCTAATTTTTGTGTTTTTAGTAGAGACCAGGTTTCACCATGTTGCCCAGGCTGGTCTTGAACTCCTGGGCTCAAGCAAGCCACCCACCTCGGCCTCCCAAAATGTTGGGATTACAGGTGTGAGCCACCATGCCCAGCCCAGTTCCGGCCTTTTAGACAGGTGAACTGGCTGGACAGATAAAGATATTTAATATAAAAAAGAATTATTCTTTAAGAGTAGAAAATACTTGCACTTATGAAGTGCAGAAATTCCCATTATTTGGCATGAACTGTGTGACTATTATTTGTACTCAGAATTTCTATCATCTTTCATTTGTTATATTTTATATAAAATGTCACATTAATATCTAAAACATATAATTCAATAAATTATTTTACTTTAGTAAAAGTCTTAATACTCTTAAATGTTGCCATGCATTTATATTGTTCTCTGTGCCCAAATTTTATCATTAAGACATTTTCTGGCTAACAAATATTAAGATCAAAACCTTTGGAAAGTACCTTTCTACCCATTTTCTGATGTTTCTGAATTGATAACATCAAATAATAAAATGCTACTTTGGATAATTTTTGAGGAGACCGTTATAATTTATTACAACCTGTTATATGCAGATGATGGTCCGTAAAATAGAAAATCCATTAAACTGCAATGAAATGACACTAAGAGGAACTATTCATACATCTATGTATGAATTCAAGATAAAATTATTTAGCTATAGGCAAATAATAATTAGTTTTATATTCAGAATGTGATACAACTGAACAGAATTACAAAGACAAATTAGGAAATATAATTGCACTGGAAAGTAAAAAGATGCTATGAAGAAAAAAGAGTTGGGATTCAGCAAGTAGTGTGAGCCAACAAACCATCGGCATTCAAGACTGAGTCTATAAAGCAGAATCCATGGCAAACAAAACTTAAATTTTCTTTAAATTTACAAAGGAAAGCCAAAACTACATGTAATTGATGTAGTTATTTAATTTACTTTCATCAAATTTTAATGAAGATTCAACTTGGTCGTTTCTGTCCCAGCTATTGTGCTGTATAACCTTATAGGTATAGTATATATAAATGTAGCAGCAACATTTCAACACTGAGCAATTATACTCAGTAATTACTTGTTAATAAATTAAGTATTCTGCCAATCAGCTCACTACTCAGCTGCAACTAGTTAGCAAATTTTCTTTTCTTTTTTTTTTTTTTGAGATGGAGTCTGGCTCTGTTGCGTAGAATGAAGTACAGTGGTGCGATCTGGGCTCACTGCAACCTCCGCCTCCTGGGTTCAAGCAATTCTCCTGCCTCAGCTTCCCGAGTAGCTGGGTTTATAGGCACCTACCACCACACCCAACTAATTTTTATATTTTTAGTAGAGAGGGGGTTTCACCATGTTGGCCAGGCTGGTCTTGAACTCTTGAGCTCAGGTGATCCACCCACCTCAGACTCCCAAAATGTTGAGATTACAGGTGTGAGCCACCACACCTGGCCTAGATAGCAACTTTTCATTCACACAAGGTGGAATGAACAATATCCACGCTGATAATGTCCAAATGGTAAGGCCAACTTAATTTAGGTGGGAAAATATGGAAGATGACTAAGAAGTGCAAAAAAAAGGGCAAGAAGAATGTTTAAAAATATAATAGTACTAACATGATTTCAGCTATGGTAAAGTACAGAGATTTTATTAATAGCAACAAAGGCTATTTTTATGAAGAAGAAAGCAAAGAAAAAGAATATGTATGTAACTTTGCTTTTATATGGGATGAGAGAAAAAATAATATGTGTAACAACTGAGAAGACAAGAAAACTTGGGAAAAACAAGAAAATTTGTTAGGGAAGAGCCTAGGCATTCGGATTTTTAAAAGATACATACAAATCAAAGAAAAGCTAACCATGGTAGATTATCCTTGGGATAAGTTTGATTGTTTGTTTTGAGACATAGTTTCACTCTGTCACCCAAGCTGGAGTGCAGTGGCACAATCTCAGCTCACTGCAACCTCCACGTCCTGGGTTCAAGCAATTCTCATGTCTCAGCCTCCCAAGTAGCTGGGATTACAGGCACACCCTACCACGCTCAGCTATTTTTGTATTTTTAGTAGAGACGAGGTTTCACCATGTTGGCTAGGTTGGTGTCAAACTACTGACTTCAAGTGATCCACCCACCTAGGCCTCCCAAGGTGCTAGGATTGTAGGCGTGAGCCACCACTGGGATAAGTTTTTAAATGAGTGAAACATATGTATAACTTATATTGGAAAATTATGAGTGAGAATTTTTTTTTTGAGATGGAGTTTTCTTCTTGTTGCCCAGGCTAGAATGCAATGGCACAATCTTGGTTCACTGCAACCTCCGCCTCCTGGGTTCAAGCAATTCTCCTGCCTCAGCCTCCCGAGTAGCTGGGATTACAGGCACTTGCCACCACACCCGGCTAATTTTTTTATTTTCAGTAGAGACAGGGTTTCACCATGTTGGCCAGGCTGGTCTTGAACTCCTGACCTCAGGTGATCCACCTGCCTCAGCCTCCCAAAGTGCTGGGATTACAGGTGTGGGCCACCACGCCCGGCCATGACTGATTATTTTTATAAATAACTGGAAGAATATTTCTACTTTTATAAAAGTTAATTTTACAAAATGACTTGGACTCTCCCATACACTGGCATTTGGTAGCTTTTCTTCTGTTTTAAACAGTGAAAAGAATAATGTTGAAGATTCTTGGAAGTCCTACCTTATATGGGCTAATTAGTCTTCTTTTAATATCCAATCTATAGCTTCTGTATTGTTCAGCATCACTCATGTCAGTTACCAGTAGTCGAAGAATTTCATAAACCCTTCTAGCATGTCGCTAATAAATGAAACAAAAGAAAAATGTGAACATTTTCAAAGTAAAAATAGTGACACTTTCCCAAAAGAACACAGAATATATTTAATATCTGCCATGGGCAAGGAATTGTGCTAGATATAAAGGAAAGGCAATAGAAGTCATTGCCTTCAAGCAGTCTAGTGGGTAATATAAATGATTGTGGTATGGATAATTTAACGTGGCACAAGCATAGTTCAATGCAGTCTCAACCTCCTAGGCTCAAGCTATCCTCCCACCTCAGCCTCCTGAGCAGCTGGGACCACGCGCATACACCAGCATACTCGGCAAATTTTTTTTTTTTTTTTTTTTGTAGAGACAGGGTCTCACTTTGTTCCCCAGGCTGGTCTTCAACTCCCAGCTTCAAGCAATCCTCCTGCCTCAGCCTCCCAAAGTGTAAGAATTACTGGCATGAGCCACTGCCCAAGCCTTGGTGACAGATTTTAAATGGGAGAGTAAGCAACATGCACAAATTTGAGTTTTAAGTAAGTCGCTCTTTTAGCTTCATAGAAATGGTAGCAAAAAGAAGGGCAGAGAGACCAATCAAGAAGTTGAGCTATTACATCAGATAAACAATGATGAGGGCATGAACTGGAACAGCACAAGTAAGACGACTAAGGGGACAAGGACACTAGAAACATATAAGAGGGAAAACTGACTTAGAGGAGGATGTGAAAATGTGAGTTTTCACAGCCTAGGAGAGATTTAGGAGGCAGCAGCAAATAGAAAATCTGAAGAAAATTTTAGTCTAAGGGGAAGGATTTAAACAATGTCAGTATATAAGTAACAGTTAAAACCATAAGGTATGTTAAGGTCACCTGGGGAAAGCATATACAGTGATAAAAGGAGGTCCATCAGAAATCTGGTAGTACAGTGACAGTTAAAAAGCAGACAGGGCGGCTGGGTGTGGTGGCTCACGCCTGTAATCCCAACACTTTGGGAGGCTGAGGCGGGCGGATCACAAGGTCAGGAGTTCGAGACCAGCCTGGCCAACATAGTGAAATCCCATCTCTACTAAAAATACAAAAAAAAATTAGCCAGCCATCGTGGTGGGCGCCTATAATCCCAGCTACTCCGGAGGCTGAGGCAGGAGAACTGCTTGAACCCAGGAGGCGGAGGTTGCAGTGAGCCGAGGTTGCACCACTGCACTCCAGCCTGGCGCCTGGTGACAGAGTGAGACTCTGTCTCAAAAAAAAAAAGGCAGACAGGGCTAGGCACAGTGGCTCGTGCCTGTCAGTCTCCAGCACTTTGGGAGGCTGTCAAGGTGGGCATATTGCTTGAGCCTAGAGTTTTAGAACAGCCTGTAGATTGTGTGCTAATGTTATGGCAAAATAAAATAAAATAAAATAGAACAGTCTGTAGAAACCCTGTCTCTACAAAAATTAGCCAGGCATGGTGGCATACCCCTGTAGTCCCAACTACTCGGGAGGCTGAGGTGGGAGAATCATTTGAGCCAAGGAGGTTGAGGCTGCAGTAAGCTGTGATTACACCACTGTACTCCACCTCAGGTGACAGAGTTAGAGACCCTGTCTCAAAAAAAAAAAAAAAAAAGGAAAGGAAAAAAAAGACAAGTGGTATCAAGGAAATATCTGAAGAATCAGGAAGTTTCAGTAGCAATGAAGCCAAAGGAGAACCACAGTTTTCCTGTTGGTGTTGTTTCACTTGTATATTTATTTGAGCAAGGAGTTAGGCTATGGGTAGGTTGGGAAGATGATACCTTCTGAGCTTCCTGGAAGGGAACCTGAGTTGAGCCTGAAAAAATGAGTACTATCTGGCCAGGCAAATAGGAGAAGGGAGTATTTCAGGTAAAGAGAATAGAATATGTAAAGGAATACAGAAGGAAGAAGGATGTGGCAGAGTTGGGAAATGGCTGGAAGATCAGTAAAGCCAGAGCATGTAGCAAAGTAGTAAGAGGCTGAAGCTAGTAAGGTAGGCAGAGTCCAGATTATCATCGGCTCTTTGTGTCCTAGGTAGGGAGTTTGAATTCCTTTTATAAAAAGGCATCATGGGCCAGGTGCGGTGGCTCACACCTGTAATCCCAGCACTTTGGGAGGCCAAGGCGGGAGGATCACGAGGTCAGAAGATCGAGACCATCCTGGCCAACATGGTGAAACCCTGTCTCTACTAAAAATACAAAAAAATCAGTTGGGCATGGTAGCACACGCCTATAGTCCCAGCTACTCGGGAGGCTGAGGCAGGAGAATTGCTTGAACCCAGGAGGTGGAGACTGCAATGAGCCGAGATCACACCACTACAGTAGAGGCTGGGTCACAGTGTGAGACTCAAACAAAAAAAAAAAAAAAAAAAAAAAAAAAAAAGCATCATTAAAAAAATACATATTCATACGTATTTCTTTTAAAAGCTGAGCTATTAAACAAATTTCTAATTAATACAGACTTAATACAGTCTAGAGATATAAATTACTTCTAAAATATATATGTTACCTTAAAGCTAAGAAACAACTACCATGTTTTAATGTAGGAGAAAAATGAAATATAGTTCAAATTGAGTTGTTTGAAGGTGACCAGCAACCTTCTGATTATATAGTTTTGAAGCTCAGGGGGAGAAATCTGGATTGGAGATTTAGATGAAATCTCCCAGGTAGAATAACTGGAATAAAAAGAAATGAGGAATAAGGAATTCTGGGGAAGTTACATTTAGAAGCATACAAAAGAGCAGAAGTCAAAGTACTTCAAGAAAGACAATCACAGTGGTAGGTAAAAAGCCAGGAACTACGGTACTTTAGAAGCCAAGGGAGGAAGGGTGGTCAATAGTATTAAATGCTGGTCATTACTGGAATACCCTTCATCCCACATACTTTATTTTTTTTCGAGACGGAGTCTTGCTCTGTTGACCAGGCTGGAGTGCAGTGGTGTGATCTCGGCTCACTGCAACCTCTGCCTCCCGGGTCCTGGTTCAAGCAATTCTCCTGCCTCAGCCTCCTGAGTAGCTGGGACTACAGGCAAGTGCCACCATGCCTGGCTAAATTTTTGTATTTTTAGTAGAGATGGGGTTTCACTGTGTTAGCTAGGATGGTCTTGATCTTCTGACCTTCTGATCCTCCCATGGCCGGCCCATCCCACATACTTTCATTCTTTCATTTTTTTTGGTGGGGGGGGGAGGTGCTGGGGGATGCAGTCTCACTCTGTTACCAAAGCTGGAGAGCAGTGACACAATCTTGGCTCACTGCCATCTCCGCCTCCTAGGTTCAAGCAATTCTCCTGCCTCAGCCTCCAGAGTAGCTGGGACTACAGGCATACGCCACCATGCCCGGCTAATTTTTGTATTTTTAGTAGAGACGGGGTTTCACCATATTGGCCAGGCTGGTCTTGAACTCCTGACCTTGTGATCCGCCCGCCTTGACCTCCCAAAGTGCTGGTATTACAGGCGTGAGCCACTGTGCCCGGCCTCCCACATACTTTCATAATCCAAATCCTACACATTCTTCAAGGTTTACATGAAATGCCACCCTTTCTATGAAATAACCACTGATTTTTCTTGCTGTAAATGTAATAAACTCCCTTCTCTGAACTTCCATATTATTTTTTCTGCACCTATCTTAAGACATTTACCACTTTAAAGTTTAAATAAATACACAGAAGTATGTTTGATGAAATATGTGTTTTACTTCAACCCCTCTTCCTATCAAGAATGTCCCCAGTGGTGCAACTACTTTAAAGACCAAAAATAAGATCCTATTATCCATCTGTCTTCTGCTTACTATGTTTAATATGGCAATAACATCTATGATCTTCCCATTTTATTAATGAAGAAACTGAGGCACAAAGAGAGAAATTAAATTGCCATGAATCACACAGCAAGTGGTGGAGCTAGATTTGAACCCAGGCAATTTGGCTTCAGAGCCTGTACTGTTAACCATTTCTGCTTCCCACACGTGTATTCTTTTTAAAATTTGTTTGTAATTTAAATGTTTTCCTCCTACAAAATATTAATACCTTATTTATTTTGAACTTCTGTTGTGCCTCTATCACCATATCTTCACTGAATCCTTGCATTAATTTTCCCCGGGAAAAACAGGGCAAATCTTGACAAAGCTTCACAAGCACAAAATCTCGTAATTTCACGTAGCTTTTGGATGGATCTTCCGCTAAATAAATAAAGCAGAACAACATTAACATTTCCCTTACACTCAATGTAATTTCTTCATCACTTGCAATCTCAACATATACGCTAGGCTAGGAAGGCAAATATTCTTAAAAAAATTACACATACAAAAGTTCCAACATGAAAGAATTATTCCTTATAAATAAAACTATTATCTTTGTCAAAATAATAAATGCAATCCTTTTGCAAAGACATTTGTATTAATATTTGTGAATCAAGAGCTACCCATTTCAAATTTAAACTTTTTTTTTCTTTGAGACAGAGTCTCACTCTGTCACTCAAGCTGGAGTGCAGTGGCATGATCACAGCTCACCACAGTCTCAACTTCCCAGGCTCAGGTGATCCTTCTATTTCAGTCTCCTTAGTAGCTAGGACTACAGGCTTCTGCCACCATACCCAGCTAATTTTTGTATTTTTTGTAGAGACAGGGTTTCACCATGTTGCCCAGGCTGGTCTCGAACTCTTGGGCTCAAGCAATACACCTGTGTCAGCTTCCCAAAGTGCTCAGATTATAAGCATAAGCCACTGTGCTGGGCCTCAAATTTAAACTTTTTAACGGGCATGATTATCACATGCATCTTAGTTTTGATTCCAATTAAAGTAGCTATATAAATGAGAGATTCAAATTGGATGAACAGACCAGGCACAGTGGCACACGCCTGTAATCCCAGCACTTTGGGAGGCCAAGGTGGGCAGATCACCTGAGGTCAGGAGTTCGAGACCAGCCTGGTGAAACCCTGACCCTACTAAAAATACAAAATTAGCCAACCATGGTGGTGCATGCCTGTAATCTCAGCTACTCAGGAGGCTGAGGCAGAAAAATTGCTTGAACCTGGGAGGTGGAGGTTTCAGTGAGCTGACATTGCGCCATGTAGTGCACCCTGGGCAACAGAGCGAGACTCTGTCTTCAAAAAAAAAAACAAAAAAAAAGTTAGCCAGGTGTGGTGGTGTATACTTGTAATCCCAGCTACTTAGGAGGCTGAAGCATGAAAATCACTTGAGCCTTGGAGGCAGAGTTTGTAGTGAGTGAGCCAAGATTGCACTACTGGACTCCAGCCTGGGTGACAAAGACTCCGTCTCAAAAAACAAATAATAATAATAATAATAATAATAATAATAAAAAAACAAATAAATCATACAGAAAGGCAAAGGACCCAGAATAGCCAAAACAATATTGAAAAAGAACAAGCTGGGTGCGGTGGCTCATGCCTGTAATCCCAGCACTTTGGGAGGTCAAGGCAGGCAGATCATGAAGTCAGGGGTTTGAGACCAGCCTGGCCAACATGGTGAAACCCCGTCTCTACTAAAAATATAAAAATTAGTAGGGCATGGTGGCAGGCACTTATAATCCGAGCTACTCTGGAGGCTGAGGCAGGAGAATTGCTTCAACTGGGGAGAGGCAGAGGTTACAGTAAGCTGAGATTGTGCCACTGCACTCCAGCCTGGGCAACAGAGCAAGACTCCGTCTCAAAAAAAAAAAAAAAAAAAAAAGGAAGAAAAAGAACAAAACTTGGAGGATTCACATTTTCTGATTTCAAAACTTATTTCAAACCTACAATAATCAAGACCATGTGGTGCTAGCAAAAGGACAGACATATACATAAATGGAAGTGAACTGACAGTCCAGAAATACAACTATAGATTTATGGTCAATTAATCTTGGAGAAGGATGCAAGACAATTCAATGGAGGAAAGAAGAGTCTTTTTAACAAATGGTGATGGGACAATTGGATCTCTATCATCAAAAGAATAAAGTTGGATCCCCTTTCCTCACACCATACATAAAAATTAGCAAAAACCGATCATAGTTCCATATTTAAGAGGTAAAACTATAAAACTCTTAGAAGAAAACACAGGAGTAAATTTTCATGACCTTTGGTTAGAGAATGGTCTCTTAGATAATGAGATCAAAGCATACGCAACAAAAGAAAAAATAAACTAGGCTATATTAAAATTTAAAATTCCTGTATTTCAAATGATACCAATAAGAAAATGAAAAAAATAACATACAGAATGGGAAACTATTTGCAAATCATGTATCTAATAAAGGACTTGTATCTAGACTATAAAAACTCTTATACTTTGGTAAGAAAAAGACAACCCAACTAAAACATGGGCAAAGGATCTAAATTGACATTTATCAAGAAGATATATACAACTCGATAATAAGCATATGGAAATATGCACAACCTCCCTAGTCACAGGAAATGTGAATCAAAACTACAATGATATACCACTTCATACCTACAAGGATGGCTAGAATTAAGAACACAATAACAAGTATTGATGAGGATGTGGAGAAATTGAAACCCTGATACACTGGTAATGAAAATGTAAAATGGGATAGCCATTTTGGAAAACAGCCTGGTGATTCCTCAGAAAGTTAAACATAGTTACTGTATTTCCCATAATTTCCAGTCTTAGGTATATATCCCAAGAGATACAAAAACACAGGTCCACATAAAAATTTGTATATGACTGTTCATAGTAGCATTAGTCATTCATAAGAGCCAAAAAGGGGAAACAATCTAAAATGTTCAACTGACTAATGAATAAATAAAATCATATAATCACACAATGGAGTATTATTTGGCAATAAGAAGAAATGAAGTACTGGTATATGCTTTAAGAATGTATCTTGAAAACATTATGCTATGTGAAAGAAACTAGTCATATACTGTATGATTCCAATGTCCAGAATAGGCAAATTTATAGGACAGAAAGTAGATTAGTGGTTGCCTAAGGATAGGAGTCGAGGGGAGGAAAGGAGTGCTAATGGGGATTTCTTTTGGGGGTTCTTTTTTAGGGAAAAGAATATTCCAAAATTAGATTATTCACTAGAGCCTGGTGGTTCACACCTGTAATCCTAGCACTTTGGAAGGCGGAGGTGGACAGATTTCTTGAGGATAGGAGTTTGAGGCCAGCCTGCCCAACATGGCAAAACACCGTCTCTACTAGAAATACAAAAATTAGTGGGGTATAGTGGCACATGCCTGTAATCCCAGCTATTCACGAGGCTGAGGCATGAGAGTTGCTTGAACCCAGGAGGCAGAGGTTGCAGTGAGCCACACTACTGCACTCCAGCCTGGGTGACAGAGTGAGACTGTCTCAAACAAACAAAAAGATTATGGTGATGGTTGTGCTATAAATATCATCTTAAAATTGTCTACTTTAAGTGAATGAACTGTATGGTGTATTAATTGTATATCAATAAAGCAATTTTTTTTTAAAAGCCTGAGACAGGGTAATGTCTTATGTCCAAGAAACACACTGATTCATTCAACTCGTATGTAGTAAATACCTTTTTTAGGCAACTATGCAACAGTTAATTATTAACATCATATGCATATAGTTATTAAGTGCTATTTGACTATGACTTTAAAATAAGTAAGAACTGAAATCAAGTCCCTTCATCAGTTTGGGATGAAATTATGATCTACTAAGAATGGTGACTGTTATGTAATTTGTCACCCTATTTCATTCTTCAGTCTTTCCCACTTTTAGCTGCATCATCCAGTTATACAAGCCACCCAGGAACCTGCAGGACATTTACTTCTGCTATCTGCTTCCACCAGTACTTTTGTCAACTAATAACCTTTTTTAAACTCATTCTTCTTACCTATTCTCCTCTGCTTTATAAAATATAAACTGAACTCTGACACCACCCTATATTAAAATTGTTCAAGCATATAAGAGAGGAGAGGAACAGAAAAAAATGTTGGAAGAAATAATGGTAAAAAACTTCCCAAATTTGACAAAAAACACTAGTCAACACATCTAGGAAGCTCAAACTTTTAACTAGGAAAAACATAAAGACCTGCACACCCAAACATATAATCATCAAACTGTCAAAGGTGAGAGAAACAGAAAATCTTTAAAGCAGCAAGACAAAAATGACTCATTAGAAGTCAAGGTCAGAAGTCAGTGGGATGACACATATTCAAAGTACCAAGAGGAGAAAAAAACCTATCAACCAAGAATTCTGTATCCAGCAAAACTATCCTTCAAATTAAAGGTGAAATAAAGATGATATTCTCAGAAAACCAAAGACTGAGGAAATCTGCTGTTAGCAGTGCTGCCCAAAAGAAATATTAAAGAACTCCTTCGGGCTAAAAGAACATGGTACCACTGAAATCCACATGAAGAAATTAAGAATACTCATAAAGATATATAAAAAAGTTAATGTAAGTATTTGTCTCTTTTCTTCTCTCAACTAATTTAAAAGACAATTACATAGGCCGGGTGCGCGGTGTCTCACGCTTGTAATACTAGCACTTTGGGAGGCCAAGACAGGCAGATCACTTGAGGCCACGAGTTTGAGACCAGCCTGGCCAACATGGTGAAACCCCATCTCTACTAAAAATACAAAAAAATAGCCCAGTGTGGTAGCAGGCACCTGTAATCCCAGCTAATCACGATGCTGAGGCAGGAGAATCATTGGAACCAGGGAGGTGGAGGTTACAGTGAGCCGAGATTTCACCACCGCACTCCAGCCTCGGCAACAAGAGCAAAATTCCGTCTCAAACAAACAACAAAAAAAGACAATTACATAAAACAATAATTATAAAACCAGTGTAAATATATAAAGATGTGGCCAGGGACAGTGGCGCATGCCTGTAATCCCAGCATTTTGGGAGGCCAAAGCAGGCAGATTGCTTGAGCTCAGGAGTTTGAGACCAGCCTGGGCAAAATGGCAAAAGTCTGTCTCTACAAAAAGTACAAAAATTTAGCCAGGCTTGGTGGCATGCACCTGAAGTCCCAGCTACTTGGGAGGCTTAGGCAGGAGAAATGCTTGAAACAGGGAGGCGGAGGTTGTAGTGAGCCCAGATAACACCACTGCACTCCAGTCTGGGCAACAGGAGTAAAACCCTGTCTTAAAAAAAAAAAAAAAGACATAATCCTACTGAGTAGCTAGGACTACAGGTGTGTACCACTACACCCTGCTAATTCTTTTTCTTTCTTTCTTTTTTTAAAGAGATGAAGTCTTGCTATGTTGTCTAGACTGGTCTAAAACTCCTGGCCTCAAGTGATCCTCCCTTCTCAGCCTCCCAAAGTACTGGGACTGCAGGCATTAGTCACTGAGCCCAGCCTAAGAAAATAAAAAAAAAAATGTTAAGAAAACCAACAAAGGAATTGAAATGGTTCACTAGAAAATATTATTTAACCCAAAAGAAGGCAGTAGAAAAGAAACAAAATAACAAAAAGGGTTGGGTATGGTGGCTCACACCTGTACCCAGCACTTGGAGAGGCCAAGGCAGGAGGATCACCTGAAAGTGTGGTATCATACAACTGTAGTCCCAGCTAATCAGAAGGCTGAGATGGGAGGACAGCTGAGCCCAGGAGTTTGAGGCTACAGTGAGCCGTGATCATGACACTGGACTTCAGACTCTGACAGAGCAAGACCCTGTCTCTGCTCCCCACAAAAAGAAATGAGACATACAGAAAACAAACAGCAAAATGGCAGGCCTAATTCCAAGCACAGTAATAATCACATTAGATGTATGTATATTAAGATATTCTAATCAAAAGGCAAAGATTGTCAGACTGAATTTAAAAAGATCTGACTATATGCTGTCCACAAGAGAAACATTTTAGATTCAAAATGGATCGGTTCCAAGTTTAATGATAAAAAAGGATGGTGTTACAGCTCATGCCTGTAATCTCAGCACTTTGGGAGGCCAAGGAGGGTGAATCACCGGAAGTCAGGAGTTTGAGACCAGCCTGACCAACATGGTGAAACCCTGGCTCTACTAAAAATATGAAAATGAGCTGGGTGTGGTGGTGGGCACCTGTAATCTCAGCTACTTGGGAGGCTGAGGCAGGAGAATCAGTTGAACCTGGGAGGCGGAGGTTGCAGTGCGCCTAGACTGTGCCACTGCACTCCAGCCTGGGTGACAGAGTGAGACTTTGTATGAAAAAAATAGTAATACACGCGCACACACACACGCGCGCGCACACACACACACACACACACACACACACACACACACCATGCAAACAATATGCAAGCTAGAGTGGCTACATTAATATCAGGCAAAACAGAGTTTAAGGCCAGATGCAGTGGCTCATGCCTATAATTCCAACACTTTGGGAGGCTGAGGCAGGTAGATTGCTTGAGCTCAGGAGTTTGAGACCAGCCTGGGCAACGTGGCAAAACCCTGTCTCTATTTTTTTTCTTTTTAAAGAGTTTAAGACAAAAAATGGCACATTTTATAATGACAAAAAAAGTTCATTCATCAGGAAGATATTACAATTATAAACATACGCACAACTAACAACAGAGCCCCAAAATACATAAAGAAAAAACTGACAATTAAAGGGAAAAATAGACAATTCAACAGAAATAATTTGAAAGTTCAATACTGCACTCTCAATAATGGATAGAACAATTAGAAAATTGGCAAAGATATAGAAGGCTTGAATGGCACTATCAACCAACTTGGCCCAACAGATATTTATAGAACATTCTACCCAGTGACAGCAAAATACATGTTCTTTATGAGTATACAAGGAATATTCATCCAGGAAAGACTTCATGTTAGGCCAGGGATCAATAAACTATGATGGCCCATGGGCCAATCTTTCCTGTGGCCTGTTTTTGTATGTCATGTGAACTAAGAATGGTTTCTAAAGGGTTAAGATGAAAACAACAACAACAAACAAGAGTATGCAACAGAGACTGTGTGTAGCTTGTAAAGCACAAAATACTATCTATCCTTAAAAAAGTTTCCTGACCCCTAAGCCTGAACATAAAACAAAACTCAATAAATGAAAAAGGGCTGGGCGTGGTGCCTCATACCTGTGATCCTTGCACTTTGGGAGGCCAAGACAGGAGGACTGCTTGAGCCCAGGAGTTCCAGACCAGCCTGGGCAACATGGCAAAACCCCGTCTCTTCAAAAAATTTAAAAATTATCTGGGTATGATGGCCCAACGACTTGGGAGGCTGAGGCAGGAGGATCACTTGAGGCCAGGAGGTTGAGGCTACAGTTAACCATGACTGTGGCACTACACTCCAGTGTGAGCAACAGAGCAAGACCCTGTCTCAAAAGATAGAGATAGGGAAGTAGGTAGATAGGTAGGTAGGTAGATAAATAGAGAGACAAACAGAATAAATGAAAAAGGTTCACTGGAAGGTAATGTAAAAATTAAATATAAAATAATTATGTAAGTAAATGAAAAAGAACCAAAGTCATAGAAAATATATTCTTTAACAACAGTGGAATTAAATTCAAACTTTACAGAAGGAAATGTGGGAATCTACATTATCTGGAAACTGAACAACAGGCTTTTAAAAACCCACGGATCAAAAAAGAAATCACAAGGAAAATTAAAAAATATTTTGAACTGAATGAAAATGAAAGCACACAGCTAAATCAATGCTTATATTTATATATAAATGTATATTATGTGTAAATATTTAGCTACTTAAATGTCTATATTAGAGAAGAAAGGTCAGGCATGGTGGCTCACACCTGTAATCTCTGCACTTTAGGAGGAGGAGGTGGGCAGATCATATGAGGCCAAGAGTTCATGACCAGCCTGGCCAACAAGGCAAAACCCTGTCTCTACCAAAAATACAAAAATGAGCTGGGTGCAGTGGCACATGCCTGTAGTCCCAGCTGCTCAGGAGGCTGAGGCATGAGAATCACTTGAGCCTGGTAGGAGGAGGTTGCACCACTACACTCCTGGGCAATAGAGCAAGACTGTCTAAAAAAAAAGAAAAGAAGAAAGACATCAAATCAATAATCTAAGATTCAATCTTAACTAGAAAAGGAAGGGCAAATTAAACCCAAAGCAATAAGAAGCAATAATAATAAGAGTAGAAATCAATGAAAAAGAAAACAAAAATAGACAAGTTCACATAAACACAAAGTTGGTTCTTTGAAATGATCAATAAACTGACAAACTTTTAGTTAGAATGACAGAAAAAAAGAGAAAAAATGAAATTTACCAAAATGAGGCATGAAAGAAGGGGTATTCCTACCAACTTTACAAAAATTAGAAGAATTATAAGGGTATAATATGCCATGAACTTTATGCCAACAAATTAGACAACTTAGATGAAATAGACAGCTTCTAGAAAGACACAAATTACCAAAATGACTCAAAAAGTAAATAACTATGTAAACTGACTATAACAAAGACATTTAATTACTAAAAATCTTCCCACAAAGACAAGTCTACAACCAGATGGCTTTACTGGTAAATTCCATGAAACACCTGAAGAAGAAATAATGACAATCCTTCACAAAGTATTCTAGAAAACAGAGGAAACAGGCCAGGCGTGGTGGCTCATGCCTGTAATCCCAGCACTTTGGGAGGCCGAGGTGGGCAGATCGCCTGAGGTCAGGCGTTCGAGACCAGCCTGGCCAACACGGTGAAACCCCGTCTCTACTGCAAATACAAAAATTAGCCGGGGGTGGTGCTGCAGGTCTGCAGTCCCAGCTACTCGGGAGGCTGAGGCAGAATTACTTGAACCTGGGAAGCGAAGGTCACAGTGAGCCAAGATCATGTTATTGCACTCCAGCCTGGGCTACAGAGCGAGACTCCACCTCCATTAAAAAAAGAAAGAAAGAAAATAGAGGAAACACTGTCCAACTCATTCTATGAGGCCAGAGTTACCCTGACACTAAGGAGCTAGGACAAAAACTACAAATCAATATCCCTCATGAATGTAAATACAAATGTCCTCAACAAATATTAGCAAACAAAATCTGGCGATACATAAAATAAATTACATACCAGAACTAAATGGGATTTATATTAGAAATGCAAAGTTGGTTTAACAGCCAAAAAATCAATTGATGTATCACACCATATTAACAAAATAAATGAGAAAAACTCAACAGATGCAGAACAAAGTATTGGACAAAATCCAACATCAATTCATGATAAAAACGCTCAACAATCTAGAAATAGAAGAGAACTGCCTCAATTTCATAATGAACACATATGAAAGCTACAGCTAACCTCATCCACAATGGTGAAAGATCAAATGCTTTCCCTCTAAAACTGGGAAGGCATGTCTGCTTTCACCATTTCTAGTCACCATTATATTGGAGTTCTCAGCTAACCAATCAGGTAAGAAAAAGAAAGAAAATGCATCTGACCGCAAAGGAAGAAGTAAAAATGTCTTTATTTACAGACAATGTGATTCTGTATATGGAAAATCCTAACCAAAAAACTACAACAACTAATAAACAAGTTCAGCAAGGGTGCAAGATAGAAGATCAATATATAAAAACCAACTGTATTTCTACATACTAAAAAACAATCGATGATCCAAAATCGAAATTAAGAAAATAATCTTAGTTCCAACAGCATCAAAAAGGATATTTACAAATAAAGTTAACAAAAGTAATGCAAAACTTGTATATTAAAAATGACACTGTTGAGAAAAGTTTTACAAGATCCAACTAAATGGATATATTTCTTTCTTTCTTTCTTTTTGAGACAGGGTCTCACTCACCCAGGCTGCAATGCAGTATATGATCTTAGCTCACGGCAGCCTTGACCTCCTGGGCTCAAGTGATCTTCCCACCTCAGCCTCCTGAGTAGCTGGGCCCACAGGTACTTGTTACCACGTCTGGCTAATTTTTGTATATTTTATAGAGATGGGGTTTCGCCACATTGCCTAGGCTGGTCTCGAACTCCTGGGCTCAAGTGATCCATCTGATGCAGCCTCCCAAAATTCTGGGATTACATGTGCAAGCCACCATGTCTAGCTGAAAACATTTCATATTAATGGATTCGAGCAGTGGTCCCCAACCCTTTTGGTACCAGAAGTGCCAAAAATCTCTAGCACCAGGGACTGATTTTGTAGAAGACAATTTTTCCCTGGGGGTGAGGGGAACAAAAAAGGGATGGTTTCTGGATGAAACTGTTTTACCTCTGTTCAGTCATTAGTTAGATTTGACTTATATGTTCACACGCGCAGTTCACAATAGGGTTTGTTCTCCTATGAGAATCTAATGCCACCACTGATCTCACAGGAGGTAGAGCTCAGGCAGTAATGCTCGTTCACCCACCAATCACCTCCTGCTGTATGGCCCAGTCCTAACAGGTCCTTGACCAGTACCAGTCCTTCGCCCAGGGTTTTGGGATCCCTGGATTAGAGGATTCTAAATTGGTAAAATGGGAATTTTCTTCACATTAATTACAGATTCAGTACAATCCCTATCAAGACTCGAGACTTTTTTTTTTTTTTTTTTTTTTTAAGGCAGAAATTGGTGAGCTTATCCTAAAATTTTTATGGAAATGCAAGGGACCTTGTATAACCAAAATAATTTTGAAAAAGAACAAAGTTGGAGGACTTTCAAGATTCGTATATGGTTGAGATGCTGCTTTGCTAGAGCCTCTGTGCCTAAAGGAAGGAGAAAGGGAGGCCACAAAGGCTAAGCAAGGCAGTACATATTCCCCAGGCAGATCAATGCACAGCTCCAAGTTGAAAAGCAGAAGGCCAGATAAGAAACAAGAAGAGAGTGGAGAGTGAAGGCTGTAGGTAACCCCAAAAAGAAGAAATCTCTAGCATCAGGCAAGAGATTGCCTGAGAATGAAGATTATAGGGAACCACTTCCCACACTCCACCCATGGGTACCCTGAGTTTGGTGGCGACAAAGGAACGAGAAAAAGATAAAGAGTGACAGTGAGACCACGGGACCATCACTTTTTACTGGAGGCAGTAAAGGCCCTGAACGCTGGTTTCCACAATATTTATTGAACACAATCACTTTTATCTATAAGTGCAGGTGGCAGGGTGAATTAGTGAAGGGAGGCTGTGCATCAAACATAAAATTGACAGCAGTGGCGCTTTATGTGAGTTCCTCACGAGCTAAAAGCATATGCTTATCAATAGACAATGCAGCTGGTAGGAGCGTGCTTAGCAAGGACGTGTCTGGTTACGTTCCAGTGCTTCAAGGGAGCGTTATGTCCTTGGGCACTATGTTTAGAATATCAGAGCTTAGGATACTCTGCACTTGGGAACATGCTGGCATACAGAGACCTTCCTCCCCAGAGGCCTCCACGGCATTCCACAGTTTATTGTTCCCGATTTCTTTTATACATTACTTATAACCAGTTTATGTTATACATTACTTATAACCAGTTTATGTAGGCACACTGTAAACCCTTCCAGCATTGCTGCTTCCCCCAATAGAAAATGACTAACTGCTAGCAAAAGTACAAAGCCATAGAACACGAAGAACCGCAGTTGGGTGCCACAGTTAACCAGAAAGGTCACACAACTGAATCTGGGCAGGCCAAAGAAGATTTCAAGAAAAGAAGACATTGAGAAGAGAAAGCAAAAGAGCATGACATGAAATTGCATTTAGCTGGGAAGACAGAGCAGGAGATTATCTGAAAATAGCAGGAGAAAGCCAAGAGGAAGAAAGAGAGAAAAGCAAAAGATGATTTACCTTTGTCAGGAAAGTGAATGCAGTCACTCTCCTTGAAGAAATAAGCATGGACTATAAGAGGAGATACCAGGAACTGGGCCATGCTGCCAAAACCTCTGCTGTGCCTTGACCACTCTGTGCTGTCGCCACTACAGCAGCCCTTCACAGTTAGGAGACCCCACGGCCTGAGGCCTGGTGGGGCTGGGGAAGGGCACCTGCTATCTTTGAGACAGAAAGATGCTAGGCCAGGCCCAGTTGCTCACACCTGTAATCCCTTGCTTTGGGAGGCCGAGGCAGGAGGACAGCTGGAGCCCAGGAGTTCAAGACCAGTCTAGGTAACATTTAGTAAGACCACATCTCTACAGAAAATGCTTTAAAAATTAGCCAGGTATGGTGGCATGTACCTGCAGTCCCAGCTACTTGGGAGGCTAAGGCAGGAGCTTTGCTTAAAACCAGGAGTTCAAGGCACAGTGAGCTATCACTTCATTGCACTCCAGCCTGCGTAACAGGGCAACACTCTGTCTCCAACACCACCCCTACCTCCCCCAAAAAAGAAAAACCCCAGAAAGATGCAGATAGCATTTCATATGTAACCATTTGAATATTTTTTAAAAAACTGTTTTTAGAGTTCAGAAACCTGGTCGGGGGCCTGGGAGGAGGGCCTTAGAAGGTAAGAAGAGCTTCCATTTGTCTGGTAGATTACACATTAGCAGGTGGTTATGCCAGGGGTCAGCCACTGATGAGTTTGCAACATGCAGCCCCAGTGTGTGTTGACTGGGTGCTCATGCAGAGAGGGGCTGTCCTTTGGGACCCTGTACTCCTGTGTCCTTGAGGGGCATGGCTCATGCCAAGCCAGTCCACTCTGAGACCTCCATCTCTACCCTTCCTTGTCCCATTCCCACCTGCCTGGCCAAGGCTAGGATCCATTTTTAACCCTACATCATCAAACATTTCAAGAAACTTCTGTTTACCTTGCAGTACCCAGGCAAAACATGTTCCACAAATTCAGCTAATATACTTGGCAGATTAAACTTGACATTATCATTTTTTAAAAAACAACAAAAAATATAAAGCTATATCAACCTAACCACAATAGTTTGGTACTGGTATAAGGGTAGACATATAGATCATTAAGAGAGTCCAGGAATAAATCTTCACATTTATGGTCAACTGATTTTCAAGAAAAGTACCAAGGCAATTCAATGAAGAAAGATTCTCTGTTTAACAAACAGTGCCAGGACAGCTGGATATCCACATGTAAGCAGATAAACTGAGATACTTACCTCACATCATACATAACAATTTATTCAAAATGGATCAAGGACCTCAATGGAGGTTGGATGTAGGGATAGAAACTGACTATAAATGGACATGAAGGAGCTTTTCAGTGATGGAAATGTTCTAAAACAGGCAGATTTACTAAAAACCACTGAACTGTACATTTAAAATGAGTGAATTTTATGGTCTAGAAATTGTATCTCAACAAAGTGGTTTTAATTAAAAACTCTACTAAAGACAAACTCTTAAGTATCTCTTGTAAAACATTTTTTAAAGTACTAACAGATGAGGTACCAGCTTATCCAACTGAGTTAGAAAAATAACTGCATTGCTAATATTGATTTAAAATAACATTTAGTGTATGTGTGTATGGCTGTGTGTGTTTATCTGTGTGTGTGTGTGTTTTTCTTTTTGAGACAGAGTCTTGCTCTGTTGCCAGGCTGGGGTGCAGTGGCGTGATCTCAGCTCACTCCAACCTCCACCTCCCAGGTTCAAGTAATTATCCTGCCTCCGGCTCCTGAGTAGCTGGGACTACAGGTGCATGCCACCACGCCCAGCTAATTTTTGTATTTTTAACAGAGACGGGGTTTCACCATGTTGGCCGGGATGGTCTTGATCTCTTGACCTCATTATCCACCTGCCTCAGCCCCCAAAGTGTGTGTGTATTTTTTTAAGACATGGTCTCACTCTGTCCCCCCAGCTGAAATGCAATGGTTTAGTAATCACAGCTCACTGAAGCCTTGACCTCCTGGGCTCTAATGATTCTCCCATTTTAGCCCCTCAAGTAGTTGGCTAGGACCATCAGTGTGTGCCACCATACCCAGCTAATTAAAAACATTTTTTTGTAGAGACAGGATCTCCCTATGTTGCCCAGGCTGGTCTTGAACCCCTGAGCTCAAGCAACCCTCCAGCTCAGCCTCCCAAACTGCTAGGATTACAGGCATGAACCACTGTACCCAGCTGAGTGAAAATTTAAGTAACTTATATACCCTCAGAAAAGTTTAGGAAATAAATATCATAAGAAAATGAGTTATAGTTGAGAAAAACTACTCAGGCCACGTTCTTTTTTTTTCTTTTTCTTTTTTTTTTTTTTTTTTTTTTTTGAGATGGAGTCTTGCTCTGTAGCCAAGGGTAGAGTGCAGTGGCATGATCTTGGCTCACTGCAACCTGCAACCTCTGCCTCCCGGGTCCCGGTTCAAGCAATTCTCCTGCCTCAGCCTCCTGAGTAGCTGGGATTACAGGCGCACGACACCATGCCCAGCTAATTTTTGTATTTTTAGTAGAGACAGGGTTGGTTTCGATCTCTTGACCTTGTGATCCGCCCACCTTGGCCTCCCAAAGTGCTGGGATTATAGGCATGAGCCACTGCACCCAGCCACATTCTTACCTGAAATTTTCACATAAATCAAAAAACAATGCAAAAAAATTTCCAGTTTTAAATAAGCCATTATAGACTGAATATAAGGAACCAAGTCACCACTCATTCTTTAAGCCCTTTGAAAGTGCTGGTCTGAAACGAACTTAAAATGACAACACCCAATAATTTATGACATCTTTCAATTCCTTTGTTTCTGTGCTACAAAGATAAGCAATGTATTTAAAGATAAAGTTTTCTTGAATTTAAATCTATGATATGCAAGATCAAAAACTGAGTTTTTTCCAAATTTAATACATCATCTAGCAATCATTGTTTAAAAGCTTCTCTGGGCTGGGCACGGTGGCCCATACCTGTAATCCCAGCACTTTGGGAGGCAGAGGCGGGCAGATCACGAGGTAAAGAGACTGAGACCATCCTGGCTAACATAGTGAAACCCCATCTCTACTAAAAAAAATACAAATATTAGCTGGGCATGGTGGCGTGCACCTCTAGTCCCAGCTACTTGGGAGGCTGAGGCAGGAGAATTGCTTGAATCCAGGAGGTGGAGGTTGCAGTGAGCTGAGATCGCACCACTGCACTCCAGCCTGGCGACAGAGCAAGACTCTGTCTCAAAAAAAAAAAAAAAAAAAGGCTTCTCCATATAAATGATAGAAAAATCATATGCTAAAGAGAAATGAGATAACAGCACAATCACCTAAGAAGGCTTCTTCATATAAATGATAGAAAAGTCATATGCTAAAGAGAAATGAGATAACAGCACAATCACCTAAGTATAAACAATTCACATAATACTCTAAAAAGCTATATGGCACATTCCAGAAGAATAAAGGACATTTAAACGACAAATATAATTAGCTCTTAATGTACTAATGATAAATAATACTGACATGTATTCTAGCCCAGAATTGATTTCTATTGCCAAATGCAACTCCTTTCAGAAGTCCAGAGGAAACAAATAATTGATTCTATGTATAAAGTTATAAACCGAGATGTATTCAAATGCTGTATACCTTAAGAGAATGACATACTCAAAAGGCAGATGGTATATAAGGAATTGTCTGCCAGTATTTTGCCTTAAAATTGAGTGCAAAAAAAATGAAAATGGGTGGTAATTATACCACAAACACACCTATCCATCAGAAGTTATCAACTCAGGCCATCTACGGGAAGTTTCAATTATTATTAGACCTAGCTATATGCCAACTAAGCAAAAGGCCAGCTCAATATAAAAAATATTCTGGATTGCAAAGGGAGATTGAGCGCCTGCAAAAGAACCGCAAAGCTAAAAAACACACAAAATAATGGAGGAACAGGCAACTAAATGACAGAAGAGTAGAAAAACCTCCAGTTTGTTTTTTTAAGGACTAGGTATGGAAATCTAGGAGAAATAAATATTTTAATGAGAACAGCTGATAAGGCATTTTTAGTATTTTTAAATGCTGAGAAATGTTAATGCTGAAAATAAAGGCCAATACCCAGTTGTCAAATTCAGAAGTCCTTTAGCATGTTTAGTCTTTTCTTTTTAGAGACTTCAGTTTCTAATGAATAACACCAATGAATAAAGCCTATCATTATTGATGACTCTTCACTGAGATTTAAGAAATAAAATTCTTTATCTGCTAATTGGTGCTAAGTATCAAGGACTTTATTGGTTGGAGTAGACAGAAGAAAGTAGTTAAGAGGCTTCAGAGAAACAACTCCTGCTGGCACATTACCCACTAGAGTAGACAAAGACTACTTATGTGAACTCCACATTAAAATTGCCAAAAATGTTCCTTCATGTAACACCAAGTCTACACTCTATAAGTTAATAAAAGCTAAACAATTTTCAGCTCAACTGAAAGAAGTGACATAGTCTGTATTATGTTTCTACAATTTTATAAGTCACTAAGCTAATGAAGTTGTCACTTAAACAATTTGTAACTTTTGTTATAAACTAAGTTTAGTAACTACTTATATCTCCTGAGTTTCCAACCCATTTAACAGTAGCAGGAAAGTCAGATGAAAAGATAATTCACCTCTATAAACGTGGAACTCCCTTTTAAAAACAACATGCTTTCCTCCTCCAGTTTATTATTCTACAGATCACTGTTCTGAAGCAACTTCAGTTTTATTTACCATGGATTACTAGTCTGTATAAAAAAGGAAGAAACAATCTGCTTACTACCCTGTTTATGTAGCTGCTAGTCTCACATTCAGTTTTTTGGTTCTTTTGGTGGGGGAGGGGAGTGGGAGGTGGTGTCTTTAAACAAAAGTGCATGTTAAATATTATAGCTTGTAACAAAGATGTATCCAAACTCAAACTCATAAGATTAATAAACTTTAATACCAATTTGCATGTAACTATCTGGTAAAGTATTTTTCATGAAAAGAAAACGGTACCTTTCAGTCTAATCAGTAATTTTATGAACAACAAATTTGGAAGTTAGAAAATAACAAAACAAAAATGTTCCTTGGGCCGCTTTGTTTTTTGGTGGCTCACGCTTTAACATACTATCATCTGAAACTCCATCTAATAATGCCTTCTCCTTTTAAAGAGTCCAGTCGAGTAAGCTGTCTTTCCTTCTCCTAAGCATTCTATTCATAACACTACTTCTATGGCTAATCCATACTGAAAGACATTTCCCAAACAAATAGACCTACATTTCACCTTATCTACTACTGATGTGAGGGCATGCATTTTAGGAATATAAGACACCCTCTAGGAAATGTGGATTCTATTCATGAAGTATTTACCTTTTTTTTCTCAGTAAAGTTTAGAATATTCTGCCCCTACATGTAAATTAAAGCACAGGTTGCCTCTAAATAATGCAACTGTTTGCCAAATAAAGGGAACAAGTAAGTTATACCATACTTTCAACGTATTTATGCCTGACCAAGATTTCCCCATATATATTCAGCTCATTATCTTCAATTTGTTCCATTAAGCACTTTACAGTGAGGGATGTAACCCAATCCCTACAAAGGCTTATGATACAAAATATAAACTTAAGCCATCTTTAGATAGTTCCAAAAGCACCCTAGAAAAATGCTGCTGTTTAAAATTAAGTATTTCTGACAAAAATAAATCCGTAAGAAGAGATTTTTAGAAAGGCTCTTTCAGTGACAAATCAAATTTTACATACCTGTAATATCAAGAACTGTAGGAAATTCAGTGTAGTATCTATGAACTGTTTCAAGAAGTTGAGCACCATGGCCTTGACCTTGAAATGGAGTCAAAATCAGCATCTGACTACAGTAAAGAAATTATTTTAAAATTAAAATGTCATAACACGACCAGTTTAAAACTTACAAATCACTATTACAAACATTTTAAAGTTTGTGTGATCTTTTTTTCAGTCTACCTTTGAGATACCCAAAAATTATCAAAATACTCAAAATTAGTTTAATCTTCTACTGTTTCAAAGGGAACAATGAAATAAATCAGTACATAATAGCCAATGAATAATAGTGATTTTTTTTTTTAAACAAATCAACACTATTATAACAAGTATTGGAAACTTCAGCAGTTCCTTCTTCTGAAATAAAAGACAAGGCACGTGTTATACTGCCAATTACCTTACACGTGGCCGGGTTTTGTCTGGGTACACATAGTAATTATAGACTGTCATGTAGCCTACGGTCGCAAAGAGCGTAGCTCCATCCTTATTATACTTCTCAAATCTGCAGATAAAACAGAAAGCCAAGCAGGTCAATTACAGTCGCGCTCCCATGCAGTGTCCATTTTCTTTTCCATTCTCTGACTGAATTTTCAGTGTCAGCAAGCTACTCTGTGAGGGCCCAATGGGTACACCTGCTATGTTCTGAATGTACAATTCACTTAATTGGTGTGCAGCAACTTGGATAAATCAGACCTCTTTACATCACTTCAGTGCACTTGCCTATTATAAAGATGAATAGGTGGCAAGTAAAAGAAAACACAGGCAAAGCTCATTTTACTGTTTAAGCCTACATTCAGGGCCCTAACGGACAACAGCATTTAATTCAGCTCTATTCTCAAGGTCTCCCAAAGCATAATGAAGGAAAACTCAAGCCTCATAAACAATAGTTTTTCTTTCCTGGGAAAAATATCATTATACTGTCCCAATAATTGGGCTGCCACAATTAAAATGCTGGCTTTGTGGAGGTAATAAGGTCTACTGTTGCTTTAGAACTGTACTTACACTAGAAAGTAGTGCCATCTTTCATCATCCACGTCAATAAAGCTAGCAGTTTCAATAAACCACATCAAAAAGGTCTGAAGCCTTTCATGATATTCTCGAAAGCCTCTACATGTCATGTCAGCCTAGGGAAAAAGCCAGGAAAAGTCAGGTGAAACTCTTCACAAAGGTAAGTGAAAGTCTGCAGAACACTAAATTATCCTGTGGGAAAATGTTTAGAAGTCTCAGATTAAGATGTGGACACAGACACACACACACAAAATAGATCTGTGTTTATAATGCTGATAAAAACTTGTTTACTGCAGTTAGAATAAATCACTGAAAATAACAGAACTATATACGGGCTTCAAATAGAATAACTTTACTCAAGAAATATTTAGATTTATCTTTACCTTATATATCTGAAAGGTAAAGTTTTCTCCTCCTGTTGGACTGAGAACTGAGTAGGTATGAAGTAAGGTTCCAAATGGCTTGAAATCAACTTCCTTTTCCAGTAAAGAAAGAAAATCATTCGTGTTTGTACAAAATCCAGGTGGAATGATTTGTCTAATTTTGCCCTCAACATCATCTGCCTAAAGAATGGAGGATAAAGGATATAAAAAATTAATAACAAATTCTACTTTAAATTGAATATGGTTAATTTCTTTAAAATTGACAAAACCAACACAAATCACAAAACTTTGGTTGAAAACTGAAGAAGCAAACACACACTGAACTGGAAAAGGATGAGCTTCCTGTGCACAAACTAGTATCACACAAAACTGAGATGAGCATAACATAAAAGTAAGAGAAGGCAGGTGGGCAGGTAGCCTGATACCAACTAAAATAATAAAGGCGATGCTATTGACGTTTCCGTTATGTAGAAAATGCTGACTATATCCCTTCATGACAATCTGAACTGGCCAAGGCAAAAGGTTGCTTATTATCTTATATGTGTCAAAGAAATCATATTATCCAAGACATGAAAAGATCACCAGCAGTAGTGAGGTGAGGCTAGAGTCTGACTAAATAGCAATCTCACAATGAACAAGTAGATGGGTCACAATTCCCTCATATGCCAAACTCAAACTAAGATGATAATTTAAAAATATACCTACTTAGAAAATAACATAAATTATATGAATGGATATCATTCTTTCATCCTTAGAATGTGATACAATTCTTATAGACCTGGATTTGTAACAGTAAAAAAGAGTCAAGACTGGACAACAAAACTAAACTCAGAGATTAAAATTACCCTTGTTAAACAACCTCGATCAACGTTATCAGCTGAGCAGACTTCATAATCCTTTTCAAAATCCCAAAAGACCACTTGATTGAATACATTTACTACTTCTCTTTAACCATGAATATTTGATGAAGTCTTACAATAAAGTATTGCTGCTTCTCACCAGGCAATAAAACTTAATGAATTGGTCTCAACTTAACAAAACCGTATCCTTCAATACAGTCCCTAAAAGCCTGACATTACATTCAACAAAATGAGCTTGTATTCTATTCAAACTTTTTTCTGAACAATGAGGCCAGGTTTTTACTTAATGGAGTTTGCCGTGAGTTCAGCTGTAATGTTTGTATTGTATCTATTTCCACAAGGACTGACACAAGAACACTTTGTGTTAACTTACTAAGCAGCTCTTTCATACCGTTTACATGCATGATGGGTATTAGTTCTAAACCAAGACCCTTGCTACTTAGCATTCAAAACAGGGAAATTAAGATGCTTAGGACAAAATACACTACAAAAGGCTAATACAACATGCTACTAATTCCTGTCCTTTCAACCATCTTTTAACTAAGTAGAAGCAATGCACCTGCAGATGAATAGCACTTTATTATGATTCAGTTACATTTTAGGATAGAGAACCAGGGATGAAGTTTATCACAAACAAGTTTTATTTTCAATGCTCTGGTACCACCAACATTTATACATAATTTGTTTAAAGCTATAAAAAAGAGCTGTTATTTAAAATATACCTCTTCAGCATTTTCCTCAACAGTTTATTTCTTGTTCAAAGCGCCTACAGTCCTCCGCTCTACCAACTGAGCTATCAAAGGACACATAACAGTTTATTTCTAATATGTACATCAGTCCTTGCAACTCATTCACACTCTAGATCAAATAAACCGCATTTCATAGAACTGTTTTTGCTTATTTTTAAAGTACTATTTGATAAATATTTTTCCTTGAAATTGCTAGCTAATGTGAAGAGGCCATCTTAAATATATTTTATAGAATCAGTACAATTTCAACAACTACTAAGGAAACTGTCATCATGAGGGATGGTTGTAATAGGTGTGTTGTGTAGCAATTAAAATCCAAAGCAGTGATGAGTAAAGCAGTATAGTATAATGTTAGTTCAGGTTTTTAAAAAGTCAAGAAAAATCAGTTTAAAAATCGTTTTAAGATTTTCATAGCATGTATGATTTTAACTTAAAAACTTTCCTTATGTCCCGTCTTTCAACAAGGCATTGCAAATCACTTTACATATCTTGTATCAAATCTACTTCAAAGATTTCTCAGAAACTCTAAGTTTCAAGTAGCACTTTTGGTAGAGGGCAGAGCAACCAAAAGGTCTGAGCCTGACAAAGTTGAAAAAAAGTTAAAGTTTAGCTTTCAGCCTTCAAAGGATACCTATTTACTGTAATACGTATCTTCAAATAAAATATTTTGCTTTGTGTAAGTTTACACATTAAGAATTTTTTCAGGGAAAGGGGGCAATTTTAAAGCAAGGAATCTTTATATATTTATATACATATATTTATAAGTATTTATGTACATATATAAATATGTATCTGATATTCTTACATAAAATATACAACTTAAAACCAAATAGCTCTTCAACCTAGAATTTAGAACTTTGCTTCACTAAAGGGAAAATGTCTTCATTTCTCTATTAAATGGATTCTTCTTTAAGACAAAAAATCCTGACTACCATGTCTTAGAGATCTGTACTCTTTTCTCAAACATATAATTTAGTTAAATTTAAAATATTCATTTTTCACATTGGATTACTGATCAGATAATAAAATCAGCACAAGAGCAAAGCCCCATTTAATCACTGTTAACCGAATAGAGTTAAAAATGAACAGAAACTTTTTAGTTCCAATGTTGGTGGTTAAAAGTTGAGAATCTATTTCTGAAGATCACTGAAAAATTCTCTGTCTTCCAGAACATTATTCTAAACTTCAATTAAAATTACACAGAAGTACAGAAAGGGTAAGAAATTTAGCTGACTAGACAGACCAGGGAACTAGAATTAAAAAAAAACAACAACAACAACAACAAAAAACCAGGCTGGGCATGGTGGCTCACACCTATAAAAGAGGCCAAGATGGGTGCATCACCTGAGGTCAGAAGTTTGAGACCAGTCTGGCCAACATGGTGAAACCCTGTCTCTACTAAAAAATACAAAAATTAGCCAGGTGTGATAGCATGCACCTGTAATCTCAGCTACTTGGGAGGCTGAGGCAGGAGAATCACTTGAATCTGAGAGGTAGAGATTGCAGTGAGCCAAGATGACACCACTGCACTCCAGCCTGGGTGACAGAGCAAGACTCTGTCTCAAAAAAAGAAACCAGAATACAAGCTGATGTTTAATTAACAAAGACATCTCTTACAAACTGTTTCCTAACACTTGGCAATTTCTTTTTAAAAAGGAAAGGGTAAAAGTAACTATTCTAAGGTCTTCTAGTAGGTGGGTCATGAGAAAATATTTTTAGATTGTATACTCTTTAACTATGGTCATTTCAAGTTCCAATGTTCTGTACTTTATTACACATGAACATGTTCATATGGAGCAATTTTTGCACTTCCTCATTATTGAATAAAGTGATATGCCTGATAATTAGTAATCTATTTTTTTATAAATGTTTACATTTGTATTTATACACATATGAAAACCCAATAACCTCTCTAATGTCTTATCTTAAGCAGCACTGTTTGTCTAAATTTGTCTAGTTATTTTTGAGATTGCAATTAAAGGCATGTTAAGTAAGTTGTAACATGCAGTTCTTTACTTGACTGAAGTGGCACACAGACTTAACTATAATTCTAAGAATACCTAAAATATGCTATAAAAAGAAGCAAAAGAAATTCTGTATCTACTTAAATTTCTCAATCTCATGTTCTCTGATAATATTTAAGCCTTAACTATAGAATGTATTGTTAGAGAAATTTAAAGTGTCAACTTTTTCACTAATGGAAAAACATGGGTCATATGATGTTTATTTACACTGCATTAGTATTTTGCTACTTGAACAAGATAAACTTTTAAAGCTCTTTATGATATTTCATAAAAAGAATTACTTATCAAGAGTACTGTCACAATTTGAAATTTTACTAGTCTACCAAAGATTTTTTCATTTCCTCAAGATGAAATTTCTGGAATTATGTTGGATTTTCCTAGAAAGAGGCCAAACACTCCATAAAAATTTTTAAATCTGCTCTCTTTGACCTTGAATGGGCGGGGGGGAATCTGCTCTCATCTACTCTCAAATTCAATCCAATTAGTGGGACACTAGGATAAAATGACTGAAATTCACAGTTAATAAAAACTTTATCCATGTATTTCAACTTCCTATACCAAACCTTTCCCAGAAATGCTAGCAATTAGCAAGACAACAATCCTAGTTACACACCATTTCACAAAAAAACAATGAAATTACCCCAAGAGAAGGCAGAAAGTTTTTGTTTTTAAGGCAGAATCTTGCTGTCACCTAGGCTGGAATGCAGTGGTGTAACCATAGCTTACTGTAGCCCTTGACCTCCTGGACTCAAGAGATACTCCTGCCTCAGCCTTCCAAGTAGCTAGGACTACAGGAGCATGCCATCATGCCCACCTTTTTTTTTTTTTCCTAAAGATGGAGTCTTGCTCTGTCACCCAAACTGGAGTGCAGTGGCACGATCTCAGCTCACTGCAACCTCCACCTCCCAAATTCAAGCGATTCTTCTGTCTCAGCCTCCCAAATAGCTAGGACCACAAGAGCATGCTACAACACCCGGCTAGTTTTTGTATTTTTAGTAGAGATGGGGTTTCACCATGTTCACCAGGCTAGTCTAGAACTTCTGACCTCAGGTGATCTGCCCACCTCAGCCTCCCGAAGTGCTGGGATTACAGGCTTGAGCCACCATGCCCAGCACCCCCGCTCTGCTTTTTTTTTTTTAATAAAGAGACAGGGTCTTATTATGTTAGCAAGGCTGATCTCAAATTCCTGGCCTCAAATGATCCTCCTGAGTCAGCCTACAGAGTAGCTGGCATTACGAGCACAGAACAGGTGTTAATAAAAGCAAAGGCCAAGCACAACCACAGATGAAAAAATAATCCATGTCTGAATAATCAAGTTTATTGTACTATAAAATTCAGAATTATGTTTCCTTTAAAGATGATGGCTAGTAGAGATTTTATAGGCGTCTTAATTGTGACTAAAGAATTTTAGTTGCAACTAGAGCATTCAGCTTGGAAAAGCAAAAGAATGGATGATTAAAAATTAATGTAATGATACAATCCTAATAAAAAATAACTTCTAGCAGATGTTATGGCTGCTGACAACCTATGTAGTACGATCTGCAAAGCCCTCATATACACTAGACTCAAACCTAACACATTCCAAGACAAAATTTTTAATTTTTTCCACTTAAACTTATTTCTTCTACAGTCTTACCAGTTAACAGTACCAAAACTGAACCCCCACTGCTTGGGCAATGGGGTTCTCCTTGTTTCTTTTCCTCATCTATCACATCTAATTCAATAGCAAACCTCCAAAAAGTATCCTCACTCTGACAAGTCCAGTGTCACCTCCAACACTGCAATATTCTGGTCTCTCTTCTTTCGCTTTTGCCCCATGCAGTGTATTCTCTGCACAGCAGCCAGAATCATCTTTTAAAAATATAAATCACGGCCAGGCGCAGTGGCTCACACCTGTAATCCTAGCACTTTGGGAGGCCGAGGCAGGCAAATCACCTGAGGTCGGGAGTTCAAGACCAGCCTGACCAACATGGAGAAACCCTGTCTCTACTAAAAATAAAAAATTACCTGGGCATGGTGGTGCATGCCTGTAATCCCAGCTATTCAGGAGGCTGAGGCAGGAGAAACACTTGAATCCGGGAGGCGGAGGTTGCAGTGAGCCAAGATTGTGCCACTGCACTATAGCCTGGACAAGAGCGAGACTCCATCTCAAAAATAAATAAATAAATAAATAAATAAATCACACCATTTATAACCTCCACCTACTTAACACACTCTAAAGAATGTCAACTACTTTTATTTCTTGCAAACACCCAACACAGAACAGAAGATTCTACATGATCTAGCTTTGCATCCCCTTTAACCATCTCCTATCCCTCTCCGTCACCATGAAGATTTAACCTCAGTCATCTTTCTGCACGTCAAAAATGCCAAAAATGCTATCTTTTTAGAGCCTTTGTATCTGCTGGTCCCTCTGCTTAGTAAACTTTCCCCTCAGATTATAACATGGATGGTTCCTCCTTCATTATTCAGAAATGAGCAAAATTTTTCTTCATAACACTACCTGAATTTAATTTGTGTATTTACTATTTTGTTTACTGACTGTTCCTCTTGGCTAGAATGTAAGCTCCATGACTTTGTTTGCCACTGTATCGCTGGCATCAAGAACACAGAAGACACTATGGAATGAACACTCACTGCAGACTAAGAAGATGTACGCCCATGACCCATGTATCCCCTACCCAATCGTTTTTTAATAAGAGGAAAAAAGTCTTTGTTTGAATATTCAATATAAATGATCTTTCACCAGGAAGCAAATAAGTAACAGTAACTCTACAAAAATAAAATATAAAAGATTGATTCCTTACTCCTAACACAATACTTCTAAATGGAAAAACCTAATTTTCAAGAAGGGAACAATTAGATGTCAATACAAATACACAGCTATTTTCACTGTGTGAAGTATTTAAAAGATTTATCTATAACTAAGTCAATAGTTCTTTCAAAGAAATCAGCTCAGTGTTATCAGCTCCAACTGTAAAAAACAAAAACCGTTCAAGAGTGGATTTATACATAAGGAAAAATATCACCTGCATTTTTAAGAATAATATCTAGCTGGGCTTGGGTCTGGAGAATTTAGCAATCTACATATTTGATTATAAAAAACTCTATTTTAATAAATGTATTAAATGCTAGTTCATCTCATATTAAATCTTTTCAAACATCAAACCCCTACAGTATTATTCAGAATCACTTCTGTATCTGTAAAATTTCAAGTTATCTTGGGACACAAACTATATTAAATAAAACATATTAAATGTAGTTACACATTATTTATCTGGCAAGCTCAGTCATCTCAAACATGGCTGGGAAATGCGAAAAAAAACACACAAAAAAACCAAGACGTACTCAAAATATTTCTAATGCTAAAACTGAACACTGAATATGAAACTACTTCAGATCTTTTTCATGCTATGCACAATTCGTGTTATAGATGGGGCGTAGGGGTGGCAAAAGAGGTAAAGTCAGAAGTTAAAGTCAGTTTAAAGCCCTGAAAAAGTTGGCTGCATTGTAATGCTTTAGGAACTGCTACTTTTGCAGACGGTGGTTACCACATACAGTATAAAGTAATCCGATTCCATCAAGTTTACCAATATGGTTTTTTTTTTTTTTTTTTTTTTTGAGACGAGTCTCACTCTGTTGCCAGGTTGAAGTGCAGTGGCACAATCTTGGCTCACTGCAACCTCTGCCTCCCGGGTTCAAGCAATTCTCCTGCCTCAGCCTCCCGAGTAGCTGGGACTACAGGCACATGCCACCACGCCCAGCTAATCTTTGTATTTTTAGTAGAGACGGGGTTTCACCATGTTGGCCAGGATGGTCTCAATCTCTTGACCTCGTGATCCACCTCGGCCTCCCAAAGTGCTGGGATTACAGGCTTGAGCAACCGCACCTGGCCCCAATATGGCATTTTTAACCATAAGGGGATTGTTTGCTAGTGTGAAGCCCCTTAAGATGATAGCAGTAAACTGGGAGCACATGGCATAAAACATGGAAGAAGGGTGGATATGGTGGCTTGTGCCTATAATCTCAGAATTTTGGAAGGCCAAGGTGGGAAGACTGCTTGAGGTCAGGAGTTTGAGACCAGCCTGGGCAATATGGCAAGACTCTCATCTCTACAAAAAATTTAAAAAAAACTTTAAATGAGGGGGGAAAAAAACCATATGGTAAAAAGGAGAAAGATACCTATGTAACAAACCTGCACATTCTGCACATGTATCCCAGAACTTAAAGTAAAATTTAAAAAAAAAAAGAAAGAGAGAAAGAAAAAGCAATAAGCACAAGAGCCCAGACCCTCTTAGAAAAGGTCATAAATGTTCCTAACATCTTTTAATCAGGATCTTATTATATATTACACATAACAACACTAAATTATCATCTCCTCATACAATACTGATTATTTACTAGTTGTATGACTTTGGACAAAACCTTCACAATATAACAAATCCCTCAAAATTTAAGTAATAAAAAAGGGCGAGGCCAGGTGCGGTGGCACATGCATGTAATCCCAGCACTTTGGGAGGCCAAGGCTGTTTGATCACGAGGTCAAGAGATTAAGGCCATTCTAGCCAACATGGTGAAACCCAGCTCTACTAAAAATAGAAAAAATAGCTGGGTGTGGTGGCACACGCCTGTAGTTCCAGCTACTAGGGAGGCTGAGGCAGGGGAATTGCTTGAACCCAGGAGGTGGAGGTTGTGGTGAGCCGAGATCACACTACTGCACTCTAGCCTGGCAACAGAGCAAGACTCCAACAGACACACACACACACACACACACACACACACACACACACACACACACACACACACACCCAGGCCAAGTAAGTCAGTTCCAGTAATGATAGGAGGTTTTAACCAAAATAAAGATGAGGCACAGAGCAGTTAGTCAGTTTAAAGCCCTGAAAAAGTTGGCTCCATTATTAATTCTTCAGGAACTGCTACTTCTGCAGAAGAAAGTTATGACATACAGTATGAAGTAATGTATTTCATCTGTCACACTTGTGTCTAACACAGTATTACCAACAGTATATCAGATATGATTAACTAAAACTTGCTGGATTTGTAAGTGCAAAGAAAAGAGGTTTTTGCTATAGGAACGTAAACTTTCAATTTTAAAATATAGTTTAGTAACAAAATGGTATTTAATCTTTTTAAAAAAATCACCTCTGTGAAGTAATGCTCAATGCAGTTTCAATGCCCTTAAATAAGGAATGCTCAGAAACGAACAAGTCTGAAATATATAATTTTCATAAGGCCCTCAAAGATTCATGTCCATCCCACATGCAAAATGCATTCATACTACCCAAACATTCCTAAAAGTCTCAACCATTACAATATCAACTCAAGTTCAAAAATCTCATCTAGACAAAATCAGTCCAAAAGTCACATATCTCATCATCTAAATCAGCTATAGGTAAGACTCTGGGTATGATGCATCCTAGGGCAAAATTCCTCTCTATCTATGAACCTGTGAAATCAGAAAACAAAGTATCACTTCCAAAAGACAATGGTAGGACAGGCATAGGACAACAGTTACAGATTCTCTCATTCCAGAAGAGAAAATGGAAGGAAGAAAGGAGCCACTGGTACCAAGCAATTTCAAAAATCCAGCATGGTAAATTCCATTAGGTTTCAAGGCCTAAGAATAACTATGGCCTGCAGCTCCACCCTCTGGACCCAGAGTTTTGCCCTCAGAGTCATTCTTCCATTTTCTTTAAGGGTAGTACATTTGCAGCTGGGCAGTTTTATTAGCCCATTTCCTGCCTATGGTAGTTGGAGAGTTTATACAGCCTTCCTTCATTTTGTCCTATCAGTCTAAGCTGCACTTTAAAGTTTTAATTCTCACAACCCTTGTGAGTCACCTGTGTACGTCATGAGGGTTCACACCATTAGACAAGAGGGTCCTCCACAGACGTCCCCCAGATCTATATTCCTAGCTCTTTGCTGAGACAACTGAGGAGATCCATGAGTCACATGCCTAATCCCTTCAGCACTAGCAAAAGGTTATCCTGCCACACTCATGGCTTTCTCTCCAGAACACACTTTCCACCTTTCTGACAATAAATATCCTAACTAGCGTCTTCTGCAATCTGGATAGGCTAAGAGTTTCCCAAATCATCAAGTTCTGTATCCTTTTTGTTTAACCATTCTTCCCTCAATTTATCTCTTTCCTCACTTTACTATAAGCAGCCAGAAATCAAGCCACTTCTCCAATACTTTGCATAAAAACCTCCTCAGCTAAATACCCAAGTTCACTGCTTACAGGAAGTTCTCCTTTCCATATAACTGCAGGACATAATTCAGCAAGGCTTTCTGCCACTATAGAACAAGGATCTCCTTTTCCTCCAGTTGCCAAATACATGTTCCTCATTTTGTTCTAAGCCCTCACCAACAAGAGGCACTTTTTTTTTTTTTTTTTTTTTTTTTGGGAGACAGGGTCTGGCTCTGTCACTCATGCTGGAGTACAGTGGCACAATCTTGGCTCACTGCAACCTTCACCTCCCGTGCTTAAGCCAATCTCCTACCTCAGGCTCCAGAGTAGCTGGAACTACAGGCACACACCACCATGCCCAGCTAATTTGTGTGTGTGTGTGTGTGTGTGTGTGTTTTTGGTAGAGGTGGGGTTTCACCACATTGTCTAGGCTGGCTCGAACTCCTGAATTCAGGTGATCTACCCACCTTGGCCTCCCAAAGTGCCACCAAGCCTGGCCTTTACTTTTTTTTTTTTTAAGAGATGTGAGCCACCAAGCCTGGCCTTATTTTTTTTAAGAGAAAGGGGTTCACTGTCACCCAAGCTGGAGTGCAGTGGCATGATCATACTTACCTTACTGTAGCCTCAACCTCTTGGCCTCAAATGATCCTCCTGCCTCAGTCTCCTCAGTAGCAGAGGCACTTTTAATGTTCATGTTTCTACCAAAACTATGTTTATGACAATATTTATATTCTTTAAGATGGTACAGGCTTTCTCTCCCACACTCCTAGCTTCATTCTGAGCCCTAACCAACAGTCCATATTTCCTTTAACATCCATATTTCTACCAACAGTCCATTCAAGGTAATCTATGCTTTTTCTATCATGCACCTCCAAAACTCCTCCAGCCTCTACCTATCTCCAAAGACACTTATACATTTTTAGTTATTGGTTATAGCAGCACCCCACTTCCTGGTATGAAAACCTATATTGGTTTTCTGTGGCTGCTATAATAAATTACCATAAATTTGCTGGCTTAAAACAACATTTATTCTCTTACATTCTGGATGTGGTCTGAAATCAGTATCACTGGGCTATAATCAAGGTAATATACTCCCTCTGGAGGCTCTAGAAGGGAATCTGTTCCTTTCTTCTTCCAGCTTCTAGTGACTAAGCATTCTTTGGCTTGTGGCCCCACCACATCTGCCTCTGTAGTCACACTGCCTTCTCTTCTTCTGTCATCAAGTTTCATTCTGCCTCCCTCTCATTAGGATACATGTCATTACACTTCAGCCCACTCAAATATTCCAGGATAATACCAACATACTTAATTATATTAGCAAAGTGCCTTTTGCAATATGAGGCAGTATTCAAAGGTTCCAGAGATTAGAACATGGATATCTTTTAGGGGGGACTATTATTCAGTCTACCATAGATGCATACTCATCTCTCAGTCTCTCTCTCCTTTTTTTATTTTTTTTGACATGGAGTCTTGCTCAGGCTGGAATGCAATGGTGTGATCTCGGCTCACTGCAACCTCCGCCTCTGGGTTCAAGTGATTCTCCCACCTCAGCCTCCGGAGTAGCTGGGATTACAGGCATGCACCATCACACCTGGCTAATTTTTGTATTTTTTAGTAGAGACGGGGTTTCACCATGTTGGCCAAGCTGGTCTCAAACTCCTGACCTCAGGTGATCTGCCTGCCTTGGTTTCCCAAAGTGCTGGGACAACATGCCCAGCCTGAGTATGTAATTTTAAAACTACCATATAATATATTCTCTCCTCCCCCAAACCTTTTTTTTTTTTTTTAAGAGGCAGGGTCTCCTTCTGTTGACTAGGCTGGAGTGCAGTAGTGCTATCATGGCTCACTGGCAGCCTCAAGCTCCTGAGCTCAAGCAATCCTCCCACCTCAGCCTCCCAAGTAGCTGAGACTACAGGTGTGTGTCTCCATGCCCAGCTAATTTTTAAAATTTGTTTTGTACAGACAGGGTCTCCCTATGTTGCCCAGGCTGGTTTCCAACTCCTGGGCTTAAGATTCTCCCACTTCTGCCTCCAAAAGCACTGGGATTACAAGCACAACCCACTGCACCCAGCCCAAACCTTTAATTTTCAGAACCTATTTTTTTGTTTGTTTTGTTTTTGAGACAGGGTCTAGCACTGTTATCCAGGCTGTAGTGTAGTGGCATGATCTCAGCCAACTGTAGCCTCTGCCTCCCAGGCTCAAGCCATCCTCCCACATCAGCCTCCTGAGTAGCTGGGATTACAGACACATGCCACCACACTCCACTAATTTTTGTGTTTTGTGTGGTTTTTTTTCTTTTTTGAGAAATGGGGTCTCACTATGTTGGCCAGGCTGGTCTTCGACTCCTGAGCTCAAAAGATCTGCCCCTCTTGGCCCCTCAAAGTGCTGGGATTACAGGTGTAAGCCACCACACCCAGCCTAAAATCTATTTTAAAATAAACTCAATTGGAAAACAGTAAAAACGTATTTCTGTTCTTACCTCTACACAATCAAAGTTCTCATCAACTTTAGATGCATATTCAACGCGGAACATTGTTGACAGGCTACCAGCAATATAGTATAACAGGATCTTTAGACCCTTGTAACCAAAAGCAGTTTCGCTGAAATAGAAAAAATAGCAATAATGAGAATGAATTTTTGCAGTCATTAAAAAGTATTAACTCTACATATAAACAAGTTTAACTTCATCAGTTGTTTCAAGATTTTAAACTATACTTAAAAAAAATCATCTACAATAACTTGTGCTTCAGTTTTCATCTACAAAATAGAATAATGGTACCTAACTCAGGAATGTTGTTTGGGTTAAATGAGTAAGTTAATACATGTAAATTACTTATAAAATCAGCACATTGTGTAGGTACTCAATAAATGTTATACATTTAATACTATTGCTACTGTTGCTGTTGCTGCTACCATTACCAGTATTAAAAGGCATTTCAAATGAGAGAAGTATTGTTAAACCAGGACCCGGCTAGGCAAGCAGCTACCAAACCTTGGACCAGTCCCTCCACGTTATCACTTACTGAATTACCAACATCCAGAGCTGCAGCAATAGCAACTGCCTTACTACACGTAAACTGCTCTATGAACTCAAAAGGCAGATAAAGAACTGCTGCTAATTTTTCCACCCCTGCTCCCTGCTATCACATTAATGCCTTAACATTCCTTTTTCCAGCTTAGGAGTCTTCTAAAAAGTGAACTCTAAAATATCCAGAATAGGCAAATCTACAGTGACAGAAAGCAGATTAGTGACTAAGACTAGGGGTCAGGGTAAAGGAAAGTGACTATTAATGAGTTTTAGGGTTTTTGCTGGAAGTGATGAAAATGTTCTAAAGTTGACTGTGGTTGCACACTCTGAATACATTAAAAACCACTGAGTTGTACACTTTAAATAAATGAATTGCACAGTATATATCTCAATAAAGCTGTATTCTGATTTTTTTTAAGAAGTACATTGTGAAAGAAAAGTATTTGAAAGAAGCAGTGTCATTTCCAAATTCCTGTCTAGGCTACTGAAATAAAATATGAGCATTGTCCATTCCAGCGACTCTGAAAGTTATGTGAAGAAGAAGGGAGTGGCAATGACACTAGGATCAAGAGCAATGTCATGCTTGGGTCGTAAGGTTCAGGGATATCACAATTATGTTACTGTCACCTGCCTACCTTAGAAGAATGGTACTTGAGCATATCACTTTCAGTGACATTATGCAAAACAGATAAGAGAATGTGCAAAATGCTATTAAGAAGCACTATCTGGGCCGGGCACGGTAGCTCACAGCTGTAATCCCAGCACTTAGGGAGGCCAAGGCAGGGAGATGACCTGAGCTCAGGGATTCAAGACTGGCCTGCCAACATGGTTGAAACCCTCTCTCTACTCAAAAAAAAAAAAAAAAAAAAATTAGGTGGGTGTAGTGACAGGTGCTTATAATCACAGCTACTTTGGAGGCTGAGGCAAAAGAATCACTTGAACCCAGGAGGCAGAGATTGCAGTGAGCTGAGAATGCGCCACTGCACTCCAGTCTGGGCAACACAACAAGACTCCATCTCAAAAAAATTAAAAGAAGCAGTATTTGTAAAACTAGATCTTATCTACTAAGATATTACCACAAATTTTTTTAAAGCAGTTAAAAAGTGGAGAATAAAACAATGTCTCTTTAAAGATAGAAATCCAAAGAGAAAATATTCTTATTTTTATAATAAAATAAAATCTGTTTAAAATATGAAAGGCTGAAATGTTGACTTTTATCTACATATAATAAGATAATTACTCATATTTGAAAGCATATAAAATATTTAATCTGATACATTAATAATGAGAAATTCTCAGGAAATTTATTGCAGGAAGAGACCTTTGTTGACCTAAAAACACATTAAGGCTGGGCACAGTGACTCATGCCTGTAATCCCAGCACTTTGGGAGGCCGAGGCGGGTAGATCACCTGAGGCCAGGAGTTCAAGACCAGCCTAGCCAACAGGGTGAAACCCTGTCTCTACTAAAAATACAAAAATTAGCCGGGTATGGTGGCACGTGTCTATAGTCCCACCAACTTGGGAAGCTGAGGCAGAAGAATCGCTTGAACCCAGCAGGTGGAAGCTGCAGTGAACTAAGATTGCACCACTGCACTCCAGCCTGGGTGACAGAGTGAGACTCCATCTCAAAAAACAAACAAACAACAAAAAAGCCATACATTAAATATGGCTGGGTGCCGTGGCTCATGCCTGTAAGCCTACGGCTTTGGGAGGCCAAGGCAGGCAGAATGTCTGAGCTACAGAGTTCAAGACCAGCCTGGCCAACACACCAAAACCCCATCTCTACTAAAATTATAAAACAAAAACAAAAACAAAAACAAAAACAAAATTAGCTGGGCGTAGTGGTACATGCCTGTGGTCCCAGCTACTCGGGTGGCTGAGGCATGAGAATCGCCTGAACCGAGAGGCGGCAGAGGTTGCAGAGAGCTGAGATCATGCCACTCCTCCACTCCAGCTGGGCAACAGAGCAACACTCTGTCTCAAACAAACAAACAAACAAAAAAACCCACACATCAAAGAAACATGTCAATGATGTTAAAATAATGCATGGGGGAAAAAAGACATGAAGGGAAATATTTCATGTGCATTATGTCTAAATACCCTTTCCTACTACAACAAACCAGGGGTTCCATGGGAAACTGGTTGACTCCAGAACTAATAGGGAAAATACAAGATGAATCTGGAAACATCTTATTGTGCCAGAAAGTAGTGTCCTCAAAATTGTAAGGATATATCAGAAAGACTCAAAAAGTGTCTGAAAGGGTGGCCACTTGCCAAATTTGGGATAATCTGAACATCAAAATTAGTACCAGTAACAGACTGTACATAATCCACTGAATTTTAAAAGAAGAATCCTTAGCCGGGTGCAGTAGCTCACACCTGTAATCCCAGCACTTTGAGAAGCCCAGGTTGGAGGATCACTTGAGCCCAGGAGTTCAAGACCAGCCTGGTCAACAAATTTTTAAAAATTAGCTAGGCGTGGTGGTACTACAGTCTTAGCTCCTCAGGAGGCTGAGGTGGGAGGATTTGCTTGAGGCTGGGAGTTCAAGGCTGCAGTAAGCTGTGATCGCACCATTGCACTCCAGCCTGGGTAATAGAACAAGACCCTGTCTCAAAAAACAAAAACAAAAACAGAAAAAGAATCCTGAGTTTGATATAAATAAAGAAATAAATAAGGAGAAGAAGAAAAGCTCTTTCTTATACTAGCATGCCAACTAATAAATTAAAAAGGTTATGATAGAGTTACAAATCACCACTTTACAATCATCATAGTAAAATACTGATTCAAGCAAGAATCATTAATGGATGCTAAAACTACTGGGTAAAAACCTGATGGAAAACAGGATATTTTCAGTCTTAGAGTATCTCCCTACAAACTACTTATAAATTACAAAGGAAAAAACATTAATTTTATAGGGAAAAAACCTGGCAGCCACCTCTAAACTAAGTGGCCCAAGTTAACTCAACCCACAAGGGACAAACTGACATCACGGACTCACTGATGTGATATACTGAGGACACATTACCACTTTTGTAATTGTACTGCAAAAACATGCATTATCTGAGTTTAATCACAAAGAAACCAATCAAATTAGTGTAAAATAAGATTTCTACAAAATTAGCCTATACCCTACAAAAATGTCTGTCAGGAAAAAACAAAGGCTAAGGATCTATTTAAGATTAAAGAAGAATGAAGAGCTGTAACAATGAAATGCAATATGATTCTGTATTGGATCCAGGATTAGAGAAAATTGCTATAAAAGAATTACTAGAAATCAAATGAGAAAATCTGAAACAAGGACTGTATATCAGAAAATAGTACTGTATCAAGTCGGGCGAGGTAGCTCACACCTGTAATCCCAGCACTTTGGGAGACCAAGGTGGGCGGATCACTTGAGGTCAGGAGTTTGAGATCTGCCTGACCGAGATGGTGAAACCCCGTCTCTACTAAAAATACAAAAATTAGCTGGGTGTGGTGGCAGGTGCCTGTAATCCCAGCAACTTGGGAGGCTGAGGCAGGAGAAGTCATTTGAACCCAGAGGTGGAGGTTACAGTAAGTTGAGATAGTGCCACGGCACTTCAGCCTGGGCAACAATTCGAGACTCAGTATCAATGTTAAATTTCCTGAATTTTTACAACTCTTCCATGGTTGTTGCCCTTATTTTTAGGAAATACATACTTAAGAGAAATGAGGGGTAAAGGATGAGGATATATCTGCAATCTACTCTCAAATAGTTCAACAACAACAACAATAATATATTTTTGTAAGAGAAAATGATTAAACCAAATGTAGCTAAATGGCAACTGGTGAATCCAGGTAAAAAATATAGAGAGATCACTGTACTATTCTTGCAACTTTCTGAAAATTTGAAATTTTTTCAAAATCACAAGTTTTTTAAAAGGTAACTGACTCAATAATGTAATCAAAGTATAAGAAATTAAAGGACAGTGCTGAATATACTGGGACATATCTTTATTTTGTTTCTGTTTTTTTGAGACAGAGTCTCACTCTGTTGTGCAGGCTGGAGTGCAGCAATGTGATCTCAGCTCACTACAACCTCCGTCTCCTGGGTTCAAGCGATTATCCTGCCTCAGCCTCCCCAATAGCTGGGACTACAGGCATGTGCCACCATGCCTGGTTAATTTTTGTATTTTAATAGACGAAGTTTCACTATATTAGTCAGGCTGGTCTCGAACTCCTCATTCCACCCACCTCGGCCTCCCAAAGTGCTGGGATTACAGGTGTGAGCCACCATGCCTGGCCTGGGACATATCTTAAAAGTTCCTTCTAAAAAATAAACTTCAGAGCAGGTACAATGGTTCATGCCTGCAGTCCCAGCACTTTGGGAGGCGCAAGTGGGAGGATCACTTGAGCCCACAAGTTCAAGACCAGCCTGGGCAACATAGGTAGACCCAATCTCTACAAAAAAATAAATAAAAAAAAAACAGCCAGGTATGGTTGTGTGTACCTGTAGTCCCAGCTATTCGGAGGCTGAGGTGGGAGGACTGCTTGAGTCCATGAGGTTCGGGCTCCAGTGAGTTAACACTACTGTACTCCAGCCTGAGTGACAGAGCGAGACCCTGTCTCAAAAATAAATAAATAAATAATAAACTTCTCTCAATTGCTTATTTAATCAGAGAACAGCAATTTAAGCTTTCTACTACAGCTTTAGGGGAATATATGCTACTAGAAATAATTTAGCAAAATGGTAGCCAGAAAAAAGTAGTACTTATGATTATGGGATCCGGAGTCAGATTACCTAAATCTATACTCTAGCCATTTGTATGTTCTTAAACAATTACCCAATTCCATCAATATACAAAGTAGCAAATAATAATACCATCATTAATACTGTTATAAGAATTAACACATTTATAGCACTAAATGGTAGGTATTAAAATGGCTGGTGTCTCAATGTAAAAAATACCATTATAACATACATTTTAAGATAAACCACATAAAAAATAAGAGTAAAGAAAATAAAATTTGATTTCTTAATCTAAAAGAAAAAGAATGAAATTTTTTCTCCATACTAATTTGACAAACATTTTACTAAGTTACTTACTCATCCCCAAAGAGTTGATGGGTATATTCAGGAAAGAAAGTTCTAATGTCATTTTCAAGATCTTCAGGAAAACGAACTGTTTAAAGGAATAAAAAATATAGAGATATTAAAGATGTTGAAGGTAACAGATATTTCTATTTCAAGAATTTCAGTATAACTAGGATACAGACAACATTTTTCTTTCTCAACGTGTCATTTCTCCATTACATGATTTACACTGTATACTCAAGAGACCAGTGAACAACAAAAATTAAAATATTACTTTGAGTGCTTCAGCATCGAAACCCTACTTAATTATAAGGCTAGGTATGACAGAGGCACCTGATTTAGTTTATATGTTTATGCACAATGCGATGAGTAAAGGAAAAACAAAAAGACACTTTGAGATAAGAAAAGTTACAGCAAATGAAAACAGGATGCTCTAAGAAATACTGTAATAATAACAATAACCAGATGACATTTATGTTGTTTGAGTTTTTTTTACTTATTTTTTTTTGCTATTAAAAATAACACTGCAATGACATCCTTATATACATCTTGGTGTGCTTTCATAAGTATACACAGGGGAAATTCCTGGCAGTAGAAAAATAGGGAAAGAGTACTGAAATATTTGTATAAATATTGCTAAAGTGGCTGGGTGCAGCGGCTCATGCCTGTAATCCCAGCACTTTGGAAGGCCAAGGTAAGTTTGTACCCACCCTGGCCAACATAGTGAAATCCCATCTCTACTAAAAATACAAAAATTAGCTGGGCATGGTGGCACATGCCTGCAGTCCCAGCTACTCAGGGAGCTGAGGCAGGAGAATTGCTTAAACCCAGAAGCTGGAGATTGCAGTGAGCCAAGATCATGCCACTGCACTCCAGCCTGGGTGACAGAGACTGTCTCAAAAAAAAAAAAATATATATATATGTGTGTGTGTGTGTGTGTGTGTGTGTATGTATAGATTGCTAAAGTACTCTATAAAAATACTGTAACAGTTTACATATCCACAAGCAGTTTATGTACCCACAGCTTATAAACTCCTTTGTTTCCTACATCCTCGAGAACACTCTGCTGTACCTAAGGATATTCCATACCCTCAACTTTAATTTCTATCAATCTAAGATGGAATAGGTATCCTTTTGTTGTTTTTATTTGTTGTGAGTACTTAAATACTGGACATTTTCCTGATATAATTTATCTTATGAAAAATACTTTAGTCATTAAAAAATTCTTAAACAACTGAAGAATGAAAGATAAATTGTAGGGCTCACACCAGTAATCCTAGCACTTTGGAGGCTGAAGCGGGAGGACCACATGAGGTCAGGAGTTCAAGACCAGCCTAATCAACAAGCTGAAACCCCGGCTCTACTAAAATACAAAAATTAGCCAGGTGTGGTGGTGGGTGCCTGTAATCTCAGCTACTCTGGAGGCCGAGGCAGGAGAATCGCTTGAAACCTGGGAGGCGGAGGTTGTACTGAGCTGAAATTGTGCCACTGCACTCCAGCCTGGGTGACAGAGCGAGACTCCGTTTAAAAAAAAAAAAAAGATATATTGTAAATTAAAATTTTCTAACACTGTCCTCACAGAGCAGGTCAATCCTTGCATGCCAAAGTATCTCCAGCAGATTACTAATTTACAGAAGATTTATTTTCACTATAGAGATATGGTAGTCACCACTTTTCCAAATGATCTAACTTAGCATCATTGATTGTGGGATAGAACAACATTATGTGCCTCCTGATTCAATGCAATATGAAGTATAGTCATCCCTCAGTATACTCGAGAGACTAGCTCTAGGTCCCCCAACTGTACCAAAATTCACGGATACTCAAGTCCTGTTTCCTACATCCTGTAGTTCTGTTTGATGTCCCAAACACTACTTTTGATCTGCATTTGGTAGGAAAAAAAACACATGTAAGTGGATCCACACAGTTCAAAGCCATGTTATTCAAGGACCAACTGTATACAGCATCACATATGAAGTTTTCTCACCAAAAATTTTTATCTTAAATCTAATCTTTTTACCTTCTAATTTAAAGGAAATACAGAGGATACAAGAGGAAGTTAAACTAACATCAAAAGGAAATACAGAATGTGATTTATCTAATAGTTCTGTGTAAAGACTTTACTCTCCCACATAAATCAATGTCACGTAGGGAAAATGTTGCATGTGGGCGGGAAGGGATTGCTCTGAATTAAAAGAGATTATTTAAGAAACATTACAACCAAATGCAGTGCATAATCCTTACTGGATCCCTGTTTAAGTAATTTTTTTTTTTTGAGACAGGGTCTCCTTGTCACCTAGGCTGGAGTGCAGTGGCACAATCACAGCTCACTGCAACCTTGAACTCCTGGGCTCAAAGGATCTTTCCGCCTCAGCTTTTCAAGTAGCTGGGACTACAAGCGCACATCACCATGAAAGACTAATTTTTTTAATTTATTGTAGAGATGGAGGTCTTACTTTGTTGCCTAGGCTGATATCCAATTCCTGGGCTCAAGCCATCCTCCCACTTCAGCCTCCCAAAGTACGGGAATTACAGATATGAGCCACCATGCCTGGCCTACTTTTTTTAAAAAGCTATTAAAAGTGTTTCAAAGGCAACTAGAGAAACCAAAAATTACACAGTATTGAAAAAATCACCATTAATTTTCTTAAGTGTGATAACATTATGGGTACATATATGAATAAACATATATTAGGAGATATGCTATAGGCAAGTGTCATGTCTAGATACCTACTGTCAAATAATTCAGCAAAAATACACATACTAAAGCAAACATGGCAAATGTTAACTGCTGAATCTAGGTGTTAAATATACATGAGTATTGTTCTATTCTCTCAATTGTCCTATGTGTTTCAAATTTTTCATAACAAAAATTTAAAGAAAAAAAAGAGGCCTGGGCAAATACAGCCAAACGTAAAGATCTGAAAAAGCAGAGTGATGGAATCAAAGATACTGCTTAGTTTGCGCTTTCTCGCTCATTCTTGCTTGCTCTCCGGCTCCCCCCCATATATACACACACACACACACACACACACACACACACACATATATATATACACACACACATATATATATATATATATATATATATATATACACATATATATATATATATATTTTTTTTTTTTCTTTGAGACAGAGTTTTGCTCTGTCACCAGGTTGGAGTGCAATGGTGTGATCTCAGCTCACTGCAACCTCCACCTCCCAGGTTCAAGCGATTCTCCGGCCTCAGCCTCCCAAGTAGCTGGGATTACAGGTGCTTACTATTGCACGTGGCTAATTTTTGTATTTTTAGTAGAGATGGAGTTTCGCCATGTTGCCTAGGCTGGTTTCAAACTCCTAACCTCACGTGATCTGCCCGACTCAGCCTCCCAAAGTGTTGAAATTACTGGCATGAGCCACCGCTCCTGGCCAGCACTGTATTTTTTGTACACCTGCAATAGTTTAAAAAAAAAAAAAAAAAGAAGTCAAATATGTCCAGACTTTTAACCTAAAAATTCACTACTACATCTCTAATGTTTGAAGATGTTTGGAAATATCTAGAAATTCTGAAAAACTAATTTTCAAACTAATATAATATGTATATTATATGATATTTTGGTAGTGACGGGTAAAAACACATAGAGAAAAGAACAAGTAATGAGTAAGAAAAGTTGTCTTAAGCCTAGTTATGATAATTATTTCTAAGATTCAGATTGGCCTTCTTCTGATGCCCCTGTCATCCAAATTAGTGAGGTTTTAATATTTTCCCATAAAATTTGGTCCACAGAAAACAGGAACTAAAAGTTGGTACGTAGCAGATTTAAAGTTCTATCAGTGTGACATATATATGCTACTTGAGAACATGTACAAAATGTGAACTCTCTCCAGGGTATCAGAAACATTAAATATTTTCAAGTCTTTATAAGACAGTTATGGCATTACAGCAAACAAGCAACCCAAATGTCAAACCATGGGCGAATGGTTAAATAAATTAAACACGTGAAATGGCTTATACAGTCATTAAACATATTATTTAGGAATATCTCACGACAAACATAGGAAAATGTTCACGATGCATAGTTATGTGAACAAAACATGATATGGTAACCTCAATTTTATAAAAGAGAAATAACAGAAATAAATATATAACGAAAAATACTAGAAGAAAATATCCCAAATTATAATACAAAGGTAGGTATTTTGAGTGATGAATTACAGATAATTTTTATTTTACATACTTTCATGTACCTTCCATATTTTCTGCAAAATACATATTACCCCAATACTCAGAAAAAAATACACAGTATAAAAAACTGGAACAATTCAAAATAGGCACTAAAAACCTCTATCACGGCTCGGTGCAGTAGCTCACACCTGTAATCCCAGCCCTTTGGGAGGCTGAGATGGGTAGATCACCTAAAGTCAGGAGTTCAAGACCAGCCTGGCCAACATGGTGAAGCCCGTCTCTACTAAAAATACAAAAATTAGCTGGGTGTGGTGTTGCGCGCCTGTAATCCCAGCTACGTGGGAAGCCGAGATGGGGCCACTGCACTCCAGCCGGGGTGACAGAGCAAGACTCCATCTCAAAACAAAACAAAACCAAAACCAAAAACAAAAACCTATGTCACTCACACTTTTGTAAAAAAAAAAAAAAACAAATGGAAGCTTGGGGCCTGGAATACTAAATGGCACCTTATTGCTATATAGGAGGGATCCCCAAACCCCAGGTAAAGGTCTGTGGCCTGTTAGAAGCCAGGCCACACAGCAGGTGAGCAGTGGGTAAACTAGCAAAGCTTCATCTGTCTTTACAGTTGTTCCCTACTACTTGCATTACTGCCTCCTGTCAGATCAGTGGTGGCATTAGATTCTCATAGGACCGAAAACCCTACTGTGAACTGCTCATGCAAGGGATCTAGGCTGCATGCTCCTTATGAGAATCTAATGCCTGATGATCTGAGGTGGAGCTGAGGCAGTGTTGCTAACACTGGAGAGCGGCTGCAAACACAGATTAATGTTAGCAGAGAGGTTTGACTGCACAGAGACCATAATAAATCAATTGTTTGTAGACTCATATCAAAACCCTATCAGCCCAGCCTGGCCAACATGGAGAAACCCCGTCTCTACTAAAAATAAAAGCATTAGCCGGGTATGGTGGAACACACCTGTAATCACAGCTACTCTAGAGGCTGAGGCAGGAGAATAGCTTGAACCCAGGTGGTGGAGGTTGCAGTAAGCCAAGATCACGCCACTGTACTCCAGCATAAGAAACAAAAAGAGACTCCATCTCAAAAAAAAAACAAAAAAAAAACAAAAAAAAAACCCAACCCTATCAGTGAGTAGTGAGTGGCAAGTGACAATTAAGCTGCATCTGGTGGCAGGCTTCATAGTGGCAAGTGATTGATATACTTCCATTGTACAGCTGCATCTAGTGGCAGCTTTTAAGTCAGACTCCAACACTTATTTTAGTCCACGTGTTGTCCACCAATTATTTCATTTATCATTTCCATCTGTGCCTCTTTCTCACACTAAGCATTTGTCTCAGCCACGGTTTTGGTAAGTCTTTTTGCTAACCCTTGCCAAAAACAGTGAAAAACAAATGTCACTGGAGAGCTTCTTTGAAAAAGGGGAAAGATCCAATGATGAGACAGCAGAAGACTCTAAGATTGCCAATGAAAGGAAAGCTGCATTTAAGAGAAAATACCAAGAGTCCTACTTAAATTACGCGTTCACTGCAAAAGGTGATTCACATTCTCCAAGCCATCTTTGTATAATACGTGGTGACCGGCTATCCAACAAGGCCATGAAACCTACAAAACTGCTTCATTACATGGAGACCAAGCACCTGCATTAAAAGACAAGCCTTTGGGGTTTTCAAAAGAAAAAAAAAACATGAACACGAAGAACAGAAGCAATTTATTGAAGGCCACAATTCATCAAATGTGTCTGCACTGAGAGCATCATTCTTAGCGGCTAACCACATTACTAAAACTAAGAAGCCCTTAACTATAGGTGAAGAGTCGTTCCTGCCTGCTGCTAAAGACATTTGTCATAACTTTTAGGAGAAGCTGCACTTCAAAAGGTGGCACACGTTCCTCTTTAGGCTCGTACCAGAACTAGAAGAACTGATGAAATAGCAGGGGATGTTGAGGCACAATTGTTAGAGAGGATTGAGTCACCACGGTGCACAATCCAGGCTGACGAATCTACCAGTGGTAACAAGGCAACAATGCTTGTTTTTGTGCACTATATTTTCCAGGAGGATATGCATGAGGATACGTTATGTGTACTTTTGTTGCCAACCAATACCACACTGCAGAACTATTCAAGTCTTTGAACGATTACATTAACAGAAAAACTGAATTAGTCATTTTTTGTCAGTATATGCATGGACGAAGCAGCTGCCATGACTGGACAGCTTTCTGGTTTCACTACTCAGGTCAAAGAGGTTGCCTCGGCAGGACGCAGTGGCTCATCCCTGTGATCCCAGCATTTTGTGAGGCTGAAATGGGAGGATCACTTGAGTCCAGGAGTTTGAGACCAGCCTGGCCAACACAGTCATACCCTTTCTCCACAAAAAATAAAAAATTAGCTGGGCGTAGTGGCACGTGCCTGTAGTCCCAGGCAGAATTGCTTGTGCTCAGAAAGTTGAGGCTACAGTGAGCCATGACTGTGCCACAGCACTCCGCTTGTACAATAAAGTGAGACCCTGTCCTTAAAAAAAAAAAGAGGTCACTTCCAAACATGAGTCTACACAGTTTCATCCATAAAGTAATGCTGGTTAGCCAAAAAATGTCACATGAACTTAACAACATTTTGCAGGATGTGATTAAAATTATCAACCACATTAAAGTACATGCCCTTAACTCACATCTGTTCACATCACTCTGTGAGGAGATGGACACAGAGCACACATACCTTCTTTTATACACAGAAGTGAGATAGCTTTCTAAAGGCAGATCACTGGCTAGAGTTTTTGAGTTACAACAGCCACTCCAGAGATTTCTTTTAGAAAAACAGTCACCACAGGCAGCACATTTCAGTGACACAGAATGGGTCACAAAACTTGCTTATTTGTGTGACATATTCAAATAAGCACGGGAGAATGACAACCGTGTTCCAAGTTGGCAGATAAAGTGGCTGCATTCAAAGCCAAAGTGGAAGTATAAGGGTGACGAGTGAACACTGGGACTGTTGACATGTTTCAAACATTAGCAGAGATTTTGAAAGGCCCCGGTTCACAAGGTTCTCCTTCTCCCAGCTGGTGCATGATCACCTATCTCGGCTTTCAAAAGAGTTTGAGCAGCCAAGCGTGGTGGCTCATGCCTGTAATCTCAGTACTTTGGGAGGCCAAGGCAGGTGGGTCACCTGACGTCGGGAGTTCTAGACCAGCCTGACTAACGTGGAGAAACCCCATCGCTACTAAAAATACCAAATTGGCTGGGCATGGTGGCGCATGCCTGTAATCCCAACTACTCGGGAGGCTGAGGAGGGGGAATTGCTAGAACTTGGGAGGCAGAGGCTGCAGTAAGCCAAGACTGTGCCATTGCATTCCAGCCTGGGCAACAAGAGTGAAACTCCATCTCAAAAAAAAAAAGAGTTTGAGCATTACTTCCCAACCACAAAAGAACCCTGAACTGGGAAGGAATGGATCTGTGACCCTTTGTGAATAAGTCAGGTGAATCGACTTTGTCTGTGCTAGAATAGGGTGAACTATTTGAGACTGCAAATGAAGGTGGCCTTAAAAGTATGTTTTAAGCCAGGCTGGTGGCTTACATCTGTAATCCCAGTACTTTGGGAGGCTGAGGCAGGCAAATTGCTTGAGCCTACAAGTTCAAGACAAGCATAAGCAACATGGCAAAACCTGGTCTCTACTAAAATTACACAAATTAGTGGGGTTTGGTGGTATGCGCCTGTAGTCCCAGTTACCTGGGAGGCTGAGGCACGAGAATCTCGTTTGAATCCAGGAAGTGCAGGTTGCAGTGAGCTGAGATTGTACCACTGCACTCCAGCGTGAACAACAGAGCGAGATCCTGTCCCAAAAAAAAAAAAAAGTATGTTTCAGACAACTTCCAATCTCCATATGTTCTGGATTAAAATCAAAGCAGACTATTATGAGACTGCCACAAAAGTACTGAAAAGCCTGCTTCCATTTCCAACATCTTATCTTTGTGAGGATTTTCTGCAATGACGGCAACCAAAACGAGATTACAGAGTAGACTGGACAAAAGCAATACACTTCAGGTGTCACTGATTCCATTACCCCCAGATGGAACTGTCTAGTTGCAGGAAAACAAGCTCAGGGTTTCCCATAATTCCACATTACAGTGAGGTGTATAATAATTTCATTATAATTATAATGTAATAATAGAAAAAGTGCACAATGAGTGTAATACACATGAATCATGCCAAAACCATTTTCCCCAAGCCTCCCTCCCTGGTCTGAGGAAAAGCTGGCTTACACTAAACTTGTCCCTGCTGCCAAAAAAGTTGGGGACTGCTGCTACATAGAATATAGGACCTGCAATGATTCTTCCTTTCAAATATATATACTGCTGCTTCTTTCTTTCTTTTGTAGAGACAGAGTCTTGCTATGTTGCCCAGACTGGTTTTGAACGCCTGGCATCAAGCAATCCTCCTGCCTTGGCCTCTCAAAGTGCTGGGATTTTAAGTGTGAGCCACCGTGCCTGTCCTGCCCTATAGTTTCTACTCCTATATATAGTTCTTTTAAAGAGGGGGAGAGACAGAGTCAGAGTGTGAGTGTCTGTGTGTGTGTGTGTGTGTGTGTGTGTGTGTGTCTTGCTCTCTTGCCTAGGCTGGAGGGCAGTGCACAATCACATCTAACTGCAGAGCCTTGATCTCCTGGGCTCAAGCCTCCTAAGTAGCTGAGACCGTGTGTGCCACACACCTGGCTTTTTTTTTTTTTTTTTTTTTAAAAGAGACAAGGTCTCACTATGTTGCTCAGGCTGGGCTCAAACTCCTGGTTTCAAGCGATATTCCTCCATCAGCTACCTGTTTTCCTACAGCTCAGTTACTATAATTATCCATCATGCTACTGTTATTTCAGAGTTACTAATGACTTTATTGTAAAATTACTGATGTTTTTCTTTTCTTCACTCTCCTTGAACTCCATAACAGTGGATGTTATTAAACTCTTTTCCTACCTGAAATATTATTCTTCCTTTCTCACTTATATACTATCCTGATTTACCTCCTTGTTTTTCTGACTTAACCTGGTTTCTTTTGCCTCCACTTCCCTTAGCTATAGGCGTTTTCCAAGACTCAGCCCTTGGTCTGCCCTTCTTTCACAGCGTGTTCCTTTAAGAGCTCATCATTTCTCCTGGCTTCAACTATCACCAGCAACAGTACCACCAGAGCCAGCTCTCTCCTCCAATCTTGGTGTCCCTGTCAATGGCACCACTTTTTACAGGCACAAACCACCATGTATGCCAATAAGTTCATATACTTCCTAGTTCTCAGAATCACTTCAGTAGTTTTTGGAGAGGCAAGATGCATGAAAGAAGATATAGTCAACATGTCTTATTAACCAAAAGTATAATTAAGAAATCACCAAGGCACATTAATCAATTTCTAAAGCTTATTCAATAAATACATAAGAGTTCAAGACCAACCTGGGCAACACGGCGAAACTCCATCTCTACAGAAAATACAAAAATTCACTGGGTGTGGTGGCACATACCTGTAGTCCCAGCTACTTGAGAGGCTGAGGTAGAAGGATCACTTAACCCTGGGAGGCAGAGGTTGCAGTGAGTGAGATTGCACCACCGCACTCCAGGCTGGGCAACAGAAGCAGACCCTATCTCAAATAAATACTTAAGTATTTAAGGTAGTTAATATATCTGACCTATTCTGGTCCCCATGGGATACAGTATCTAATTGTATTCTGGACTATATCTAAGTTTATTCATAATCCTGTGTTCTTTAAATAACTGAAATCTTAGTGTATTAGCCGATACATCTTTTCCTAGCCATGCTAAATTGAAAAACAAGCTTAATTATTCCATTTTAAAACACAAGGTTGGCCCCAGTGTGCTGGCAACATTCTCATTAGCACAATCAACCTGCAAGATGAGGTATCTTACATTAAATATTCCTTAGAGACACCATAATTAATCCTATCACACTCTTAATGCCCATTAACAGCAGTTCAATTTTTAAAAATTCCCTTATCACCAGGATTCTCATCCCCATACAGGAGTATAAAACCACTCATCTAATGACATTTCCCATCCCTTCCCAACTCATTGTGACCACTGTGAAACTCACAGGTCAATTACCACCAAAATTCTCCATATCCCCAACCTCATTCTCAAATGCTGTCCTATCTTGTGCTAACAGTTCTTTGGCACCCATGGCTCCCCACTAAGGATGCTCCTTCTCTCTTACAGACCTCTTAGGTAGTGGCTGCTTTCCCTCTCATATCCTCATACTGCCAGAACAAGGTATCCTCCTCCTTGCTCCTCATTGCTGGTTTCAGACTAATGTCTCTCTCTTCATACCCTAAGAACAAACAGCTCTGAAGCTCATGCTCCATCTCTCTTCCTCATTCTTTGAATAATTTAGCTCCAGGCTCACTGTTGCACTTTCCAACACTACATCTGACTTAAATCTTGGTAGCTTCAAAATTAATGAAAAGGAATCTTCCAATTCAGCCTCGGAGTTCCTTGATTCCTCCCCAAGAATTTTGTCTTTACTATACCTTAGCCACTTACTCCCATGACATACCCTAGCCTTTATTTATCATTATTGACAATTACACTCCCTTAATCTCTATTTCAAACATTATACCATCTTACCATCATCTCTTATCTTCCTACCTCACTCCCTACACCCCCAATTCTTTTTGTTTTTGTTTTATTTTTTGAGACAGGGTCTGGTTCTGTCACTGAGTCTGGAGTGCGGTGGCACAATCACAGCTCACTGCAGCCTTGACCTCCCAGGCTCAGGTGATCCTCCTGCCTCAGCCTCCTGAGTAGCTGGGACCACAAGCATGCACCACCACACCCGACTAATTTTTTTTTAATTTTTCTGTAGAGTTAGGGTCTCCCTATGTCGCCCAAGCTGGCCTCAAACTCCTGGGCTAAAGTCATCCTCCTGCCTCAGTCTCCCAAAGTGCTGAGATTACAGGCATGAGCCAGCACACCCAACCATACCCCAATTCTAACAATTCTTCAACCCCCTACCAATATTTACAATGAATTGATTTTTTTTTGAGACGGAGTTTCACTCTTGTTGCCCAGGTTGGAGTGCTATGGCACAATCTCAGCTCACTGCAACCTCCGCCTCCTGGGTTCAAGCAATTCTCCTGCCTCAGCCTCCCAATTATAGGCATGTGCCACCATGCCTGGTTAATTTTTGTATTTTTAGTAGAGACAGGGTTTCAACATGTTGGTCAGACTGGTCTCGAACTCCTAACCTCAGGTGATCCACCTGCCTCGGCTTCCCAAAGTGCTAGGATTACAGGCATGAGCCACTGTGCCCGGCCACAATAAATTGATTTGAACATAATTTCACTTCCCTCTTCTACTTCATATCTGCATTTTCCTCCCTTTCCAGTGTAGAATTCCATGGCCCATCAATATTATCACTCCATCCTAAATATCCTCAACCCCTTGGCCCTAATTTTTGTCACAGCAACCTGGTTTAAAAAAAAAAAAACCCTACTCTAGTTAAATCTGACTATATATCTACTCTTTGTGGCACACTTTCATGTGGATGTGGCTGACCTCACTTTATATTCATGAGTACTAAATTGAAGTGGGCCCTTAGTGTTATGTGACAATCATAACAGTTCTCAAGTCTACGCACTCCTCCCGCTCATCTAGATGACTATTACCTCAAACCTCCAATGCCTTCTTCCATAAGCACATTCTCCACAGATGACCTTGCTTCCTATCTCACTTAGGAAATAGAAGCATTCAGAAAAGAAACTGCACAAAATGCTTCCTCTACACCTTCTAACTTACTGCAGCAAATCCGGTATACTCTCCATCATCTTGTTATGGTAGAATTCTCCATATTCCTATCTAAGCCTAATCCTTCCACTGATTAATAAAATACTTCCCCCTCCTATATTGTCAAGGATATTACTGAACAAATAATCCCCTTCTCTGATACTCCCAGAAATACTCCCATATAATTTTCCCCTTTTCTGATAGATCATAGGCATCGGCATATAAACATACTGTTATTTCTCACAGCTTTAAAACGTTCTCATTTCTATATTAATATCTAATAAAGTAGACTTAAATATGAGGCAAAATGGTTTAAAGAGGGGACACAAATAAAGATGGAACATTTTACAATGAGTAAGGTCAATTCATCAAAAAGACGAAGTCTAAATCTGTATGTACCTAATATCAGAGCTGCAAATACATCAAGCAAAAGTTAATGACTAAAGACACAGACAATCCACAATTCCAGCTGGAGATTTCAACAGTTCTCTCAACTGTCCTAATTGCTAGAAAATCCGTAAAAATATCGAAGACTTTAATACTATCAAGGGAATTTACACTTACAGAAAACCACATAAAACTGCAGAACTTTAATTATTTTTCAGCGCACCTGGGACATTGACCTAACAGATCATATATGACAAGATATATAACAAAGCTCAATGAATTTAAAAGGATTGAAATAAGTCTATATTGTCTGACCTTGACAGAATTAATTCAAAAATCAGTAACAATAAGACAGCTAGAAGAGTCTCAAATACTTGGAAATTAAGCAACATTCTTCTATAGAACTCATGGGTCAAAAAAAAGTCACAAGGGAAATTTAAAAAGATTTTGAATTGGCTGGGCGTGGTGGCTCATGCCTGTAATCCCAGCACTCTCGGAGGTGGAGGTGGGTGGATCACCTGAGGTCAGGAGTTTGAGACCAACCTGGCCAACATGTCGAAACCCCCATCTCTACTAAAAATACAAAAATTAGCCAGGCATGGTGACAGGCTCCTGTAATCCCAGCTACTAGGAGGCTGAAGCAGGAGAAATGCTTGAACCCAGGAGGCAGAGGTTATAGTGAGCCAAGATCACGCCAGTGTTTTCACTGTACTCCAGCCTGGGTGACAGAGTGAGACTTTGTCTCAAAAAAAAAAAAATAAATAAATAAATATTTTTTTAATTAAGCAATAAAAACAGAACATAACAGAATTGGTGAGATGCAACTATATAAATATTTAGAGGTAAATATTTTTTTCTTTTTTTTTGAGATGGAGTCTCATTCTGTCGCCCAGGCTGGAATGCAGTGGCACAATCTTGGCTCACTGCAACTAAAGATAAAGTTATAACATTAATGCTAGTATTAGAAAAGGAAAGTTCAAAATCAATTATATAGACGTCTACTTTAAAAAGGAAGATCTTAAAAAGAGCAAATTAGACCAGATATGGTGGCTCATGCCTACAATCCTAACACTTTGGGAAGCCAAGGCAGGAGGATCACTTGAGCCCTGGAGTTCGAGACCAGCCTGGGCAACATAGTGAGACTCCATCCCTACAAAAAAATATATAAAAATTAGTTGAGTGTAGTGGTGTACACCTGTAGTTCCAGCTACTCAGGAGGCTGAGGTGGAAAGATCACTCGAGCCCAGGAAGTAGAGGCTACAGTGAGCCATGATCACACTACTGCACTCCATCCTGGGCAACAGAGCAAGACTTGGTCTCAAAAAAAAGGAAAAAAAAAAACCCCACAAAATAAGAATAAAATAATTTACAAAGAGTAAGAAAACAGATAAACGACAAAGGCAACTGCCGAAAAGATCAGTAAGATTGATAAAGTTGTATGGAGACATTAAAAAAAGAGAGATAAAGAATTAACAACATCCTGGAGAAGGGATTATAAATTGTATAGTCTTTTATTTTATTTTATTTTTTGAGACAGAGTCTGGCTATGTCACCCAGACTGGAATGCAGGGGGGTGAACTCAGCTCACTGTACCTCCACCTCCCCAGCTCAAGTGATTCTCCCATCTCTGCTTCCCAAGTAGCTGGGACTACAGGTGCACACCACCATGCTTGGCTAATTTTTAAATTACATTTTATCAATGAGGTCTCATTATATTGCCCAGGCTGATCTCAAACTCTTGGGCTCAAGCGATCCTTCGGCGTTGGCCTCCCAAAGATCTGGCATTACAGGTCTGAGCCACTGCACCTGGCTCTATAGGCATTTAAATGGTAACGGGAATACTGTGAACAATTTTCCACCAAGGAAGTTAGATAAAATAGAGAAATTTTTTAAAAGACAAAAATTACCAAAACTGACATGAGAAGAAACAGAAAATCAGAATAGTATTAAATTTATTTATTAATTTGTAGTTTAAAAACCTTCCAACAAAGAAAACTCAAGGCACATAAAGCTTCACTGGTGAATGCTACTGAACATTTAAAGGAATAATGCGGTTTTGTACAAATTCTTCCAGAAGATAGAGAAGAAACAATTCCTAACTCATTTTATGAGGCCGGGAAACCTTGATACCAAAATCAAGCAAAGACATATGAAAAAGAAACCAGCATCTGTCATGAACAAAGAGTCTTAACAAAGCATTACCAAGTCAAATACAGCAAGCGAGAAAAAGGATAATATACTGGCATGCAAGGCTAACTTAATACTTAAAACCTCATCAATGTAATTTACCACATTAACAGAATTAAAGGGGAAAAATCTTATGATTAGCTCAATAAAGAAAAAGCATTAGGATGTAACACTCTTTCATAATAAAAACTCTTACCAAACTAGGAATAGAAGAAAACTTTCTCAACCTGATAAAGGGCACATATGAAAAACCTATTGCTAACATCATACTGAATGGTGAAAGGCTCAAAATTTTCCTACTTAAATTGGGAATAAGGCAAGGATGTCTACTCTATCACTTCCATTTGACATTATAATAGAGGTTCTGGCCAGTGCAATAAGACAAGAAAAGAAAATATAAGTGGCTCTCCATATATGCAGGTTCCACACGCACTGACTCAACCAATCACGGATCAACATGAGATTAGCTGAATCCTCAAATACAGAATCTGCAGATACAAAGAGCAGACTGTACTATGTAGTTTAAAAACCTTCTATGTGGCCTTTTTTCTTTTTTCCTGAGACGGAGTCTTGCTTTGTCATCCAGGCTGGAGTGCAGTGGCACAATCTCGGCTCACTGCAACCTTCACCTCCTGCGTCCAAGCAATTCACCTGCCTCAGCCTCCCAAGTAGCTGGGGTTACAGGTGTGTGCCACCATGCCTGGCTAATTTCTGTATTTTTAATAGAGACGGGGTTTCACCGTGTTAACCAGGCTTGTCTCGAATTCCTGACCTCGTGATCCGCCCGCCTTGGCCTCCCAAAGTGTTGGGATTACAGGCACGAGCCACTATGCTGTGCCCGGCTATGTGGCCACCTATCTATTTATTGAGACAGGGTCTCACTCTGTCACCCACCCTGGAGTGCAGTGGCACAATCATGGCTCAATGCAGCATGGAACTCTCAGGCTCAGGCAGATCCTTCCACCTCAGCCTCCTGAGTAGCTGGGACTACAGGTGCACACCACCATGCCTGGCTAATTCTTGTATTTTTTCTAGAGATAGGGTTCTGCCATGTTGCTCAGGTTGATCTCAAACTCCTGGGCTCAAGCAATCTGCCTGCCTCACCTCCCAAAGTGCTGGATTAGAGGTGTGAGTCACCATGCCCAGCCACACTATGGCATTTTGTATAATGGACCTGAGCATCGGCAGATTTTGGTATCCACAGGGGATCCTGGGACCAAGTCCCTGAAGATACCAAGGGACAACTGTAGAAGGCAAAGAAAAACTATAACTTTCTTCATTTAACAGGTATATGTGTGTACAGGAAATCTGAAATAATCTACACTTAAAAATATATATTATAGCTGGGTACGGTGGCTTATGCCTGCAACCCTAGCACTTTGGGAAGCTGAGGCAAGAGGATCACCTGAGCCCAGGAGTTCAAGACCAGCATGAGCAACATAGTGAGGCCCTGTCTCTACAAAAAAATTTTTTTTTAATTAAAAATTTGCCAGGCATGGTGGCATGCACCTGTAGTCCCAGCTACTTGGGAGGCTGAGGTAGGAGGATTGCTTAAGCCTGGGAAGTCAAGGCTGTAGTGAGCCACGATCACACCACTGTACTCCAGCTTTGGCAATGTGGTGAGACCCTCTCTCAGAAAAACCCCAGAACACAAAAAACTACTATAGTAAGTAAATTTAGCAAGGTTGCAGGATACAAAACAATTACACAAACTGTGCCATTCTGTGTGCACACATAAGCACATGCACACACATAAACAACTGGAAGAGAAAATTTTTAAAGTATATCATTTTTAGGCCAAGCACAGTGGCTCACATCTGTAATCTCAGCACTTTGGGAGGCTGAGGTGGGCAGATCACTCGAACCCAGAAGTTCAAGACCAGTCTGGGTAACATGGTGAAACCCCATCTCTACAAAAACACTAAAATTAGCCAGGCATTGGTGGTGTATGCCGAGTCCTGGCTACTCCAGAAGCTGTGCTAAGAGGATCACTTGAGCCTGGAGGCAGAGGTTGCAGTGAGTGGAGATCGTGCTACTGCACTCCATCCTGGGTGACAAAGTGAGACCCTGCCACAAAAAACAAAAATTTAAAAATAAAAACGTGATTTAAGAAAAAATAAAATAAAATAAAAATATACCATTTTTAAGAGAATCAAAAATCAAAAGAAGTAAATTTATTCAGATAAATTTAACAAAATACATGCAAGACTAATAATCTGAAACATTTCTACAATACAGAAATATGTCATGTTCATAGACTGGAAGGCTCAATGTTATTAAGATAACATTTCTCCTCACATTCATTTTTAAATCCAATGTAATCTTAATTAAGTCGGAACTTTTTAAATAGAAATTAACCAGCTGATTCCAAAATGTATACAGAAATAAAGTCAAGAATAATCAAAACAATCTTGAAAAAATAAAGACATGGGACTGACACTACCAGGACTCACTAGAAAGTTACACTAATCCAGACAGTACGCTATTGGCAGAAAAACAGACAATGGATGAGACCAGAGTTCAGATGTAGATCCACACAGGTAGGTTCAGTTTATTTTTGTTAAAGCACCAAGGCATTCACACAAAATTATACTGAAATAAGTGGATATTCATATGGAACAACAAATCTTAATCCCCTTCCTCACACTGAACATAAAAAACATGTGATGGATCATGGACATAATTTTAATAAGCTAAAACTACAAACCTTCCAGAAGAAAACATAAGGAGAGCATCATGATCTCCTTGGGGTATAGACAAGGATATTAGGCATGAACCAGGTAACACTTAATAGAAATTTTAAAAATTAATAAACTGAACATCATTAAAACTAAAAACTTGTGCTTATCAAAAAAAAGTTTAGAATATGAATAGGCAAGCCACAAACTGAGAAAAATATGCATAAAACATGCATTTGCACAAAGGACTCATCCAGAATATGTAAATAACACCAACAATTAATAACAAAAAGACAAATAACCTAATTTTAAAATGGGAAAAGATGTGAATACGAGTCCAAAAGGAGGTAGTTAATAACCACATTAAAAAAAAATCCTTAATAGCATTAGTTACCAGGGAAAGGTAAATTAAAACCTATTTAATCTTTATAACCACTGTAGTAGTTATAAAGATTAACAAAGAAATACCACTATATACCCAGTAGAATGCCTAAAACTTTAAAAACTGACATCATCAAATATTGATGAGGATATGGAATAACCAGAATTCTAACACACTGTTGATGTGAGTATAAAAGTACTTTGGGGCCGGGCACGGTGGCTCACACCTGTAATCCCAGCACTTTGGGAGGCCAAGGTGGGTGGATCACAAGGTCAAGAGATCGAGACCATCCTGGCCAACATGGTGAAACCCTGTCTCTACTAAAAATACAAAAATTAGTTGGGTGTGGTGGAGCGCCTGTAGTCCCAGCTACTCAAGAGGTTGAGGCAGGAGAATCACTTAAACCCAGGAGGCAGAGATTGCAGTGAGCTGAGATCGCGCCACTGCACTCCAGCCTGGTGACAGAACAAGACTCTGTCACAAAAAAAAAATACTTTGGAAGTCAGTATGGCAAGTATCCCATAAAGTTAAACATACAAATACCCTACTGACCCAGCAAATCCACAGCTAGGTATTTATCCAAAATAAAATATGTCCACCAAAAAACTCATACAAAAACAGACAAAAATTAGAAACAATCCAAATATCTATTAACTGGTGAATAATGAGATATCCAACAACAGAATTCAGCAATAAAAAGGAATGAACTGCTGGGCAAGGTGGCTCATGCCTGTAATCTCAGCACTTTGGGAGGCTGAGGAGGGCAGATCACAAGGTCAGGAGTTCGAGCCCAGCCTGGCCAACATAATGAAACCCCATCTCTACTAAAAACACAAAAAAATTAGCCAGGCACGGTTGCCGGCATCTGTAATCCTAGCTACTCCAGAGGCTGAGGCAAGAGAAACGCTTGAACCCAGAAGGTGGAGGCTGCAGTGAGCCAAGATCATGCCACTGCACTCCAGCCTGGGAAACAGTGTGAGACTGTTTCAAAAAAAGGGGGAATGAACTACTGGTACAGACAACATATGATGTACCTTATAAAAATTATGCTTAATGAAACAAGCCAGTCACAAAGCCAGTATACATGGTATAATTCCATTTATATAAAGTGCTAAATCAGGCAAAACTAATTTTGGTCAAAGAAATGAGACCCATAATCACCTTGCAGGTGGCAGGGACTGAATGGTAAGGAACAAAGTTCTGTCTACTAAGCCTGCTCTCATTTAATGTTAGAGCAATACTAACAGCAATGAGTTCATTTAGCACCTACCTCTTGGCTTTAGCACCCAGATCTTGGCTATAAAATACCATTTCCTGGGGCTGGAGGCAGTGGCTCATGCCAGTAATCCCAGCACTGTGGGAGGCCAAGGTGGGCGGATCACCTGAGGTCAGGAGTTAGAGACCAGTCTGGCCAACATGGTGGAACCCTGTCTCCACTAAAATAACAAAAAATCAGCTGGGTTTGGTGGTGGGCACCTGTAATCCCAGCTACTTGGGAGGCTGAGGCATGAGAATCACTTGAAACCAGGAGGCAGAAGTTGCAATAAGCCGAGACTGTGTCACTGCACTCCAGCCTGGGCAACAAGAGTGAGACTCCATCTCAAAAAAACAACAAACAAAACCATTTCCTGGCTGGGTGCAATGGCTCACACCTGTAATTCCAGCACTCTGGGAGACTGAGGCAGGTGGATCACTTGGTCAGTCTGAGACTAGCCTGGCCAATGTGGCAAAACCCCATCTCTACTAAAAACACAAAAAAATTACCCGGGCGTGGTGGCACATGCCTGTAATCCCAGCTACCAGGGAGGCTGAGGCATAAGAATTACTTGAATCCAGGAGGCAAAGGTTGCAGTGAGCCAAGATCGCACCACTACACTCTAGCCTGGGCAACTGAGTAAGACCGTCTCGAAAATAAAATAACATTTCCTACTAAAAGAAACCAGGGATCCTCGGAGAAATGGTTGATTCCAAGGCTAGGACAGAGATAACAGATGACCGGATGTTCCAAGGTAATCAAAATATCAAAGAATAAAGTAATCAAAAAATGAGGGGACATGTAAAATGACACAGATCCCAGCTACCATGCCCAGTCACTCCGCTCAGCCCTTATCAAGTATTTTCTGTATGTCAAGGAGTTTAAGCACTTTACTGGTATTTAACTTCATATTTAATCTTTACAACCACTGTGAAGTACTACTAACAGTGAGGAAACCAAGGCATGGAAAGTAACGGAACCAGGAATCATGAGCACATATTATTTTTCACTTGTTCTGAGTGTAAAATTTTAGCAAATTTAGAGTTGTGCCATAATCTCACTTTCAAACATTTCCATCATTCCCAAAAGAAATGTCAGGCCCATTTGTAGTTACTCTGTGCGCCTACCTCCAACCCCAGGCAACCACTACTTTCTGTCTCTATGGATTTGTCTTTTCTGAACATTTCATACAAATGAAATTACACAATATTTGGTGTTTTGTTTTAGTTTCTTTCACTTAGCAAAATGTTTTTAAGGTCCATTGTAATTGGTATCAGAATTTTATTCCTTCTTATTATCAAATAGTATTCCACGGTATAGATATAGTATACTTTATCCATTTACCAGATGATGTGCATCTGGGTTTTTTATATTTTTTGGCTATTGTGAATAATGCTCCTATGAACATTCGTGTACAAGTTTTTGCATGAACATACATTTTTCATTTATCTTGAGTAGAAAGATACCTGGCAGTAGAAGTCCTTGGTCATATAGTTCATTCATGTTTAACATTTTAAGAAACTGTCAAAACAGGAAGGGGGCTGTGGCTCACACCTATAATCCCAGCACCTTGGGAGGCCAAGGCAGAGGATTGCTTGAAGCTAAGAGTTCAAGATCAGCCTGGACAACATAGACTCATAGTGTCCACCTCTATGAAAAATTTTTTTATGAAAATTAGCCAGGTGTGGTGGTGCACACCTGTAGTCTCCTAGCTACTTGGGAGGCTGAGGTAGGAGGATTGCCTGAGCCCAGGGGTTGGAGGCAGCAGTGAGCTATGATCGTGCCACAGCACTACACCCTGGGTGATAGAGACCTGCCTCTTTAAAAAAGAAAGAGAGAAAGAAAAAAAAAAGGAGGGAAAGAGAGGAAAGGAAAGAAGAGAAGGAAAGAAAATAAAAAACACAAAAAAGAAATGAGAAAAGAAAATTGCCAAACTGTTTTCCAAAGTAGTTATATCACTTGACATTTCCACCAGCAATATACAAGTGCTTTTTTCCCCACATCCTCACCAATATTTGCTATTTTTTATTATTTTTATAGGCCAAAGCGTAAGGGTAAATATTTTCAAGCTGAAATTATATATACTTATTACATTTTGCCCCAGTGTCTTTCCTGTACATAAAATTGTCACCTTTCAAACATCCACACCCTCCATGACCTAAATTAAGACTGAATAAAATCTGAGTATGTTCAAGAAATGCAGAAAACTATATATTTGCATAAATAACTGCTCTCACATAAAATTTTACTTCAAATTTAAAATGAAAAATTATATATAAATACACACAGTATGTACATAATATCACTTAGAAATGACATACATACCTAATTTTAGTTCAATTGCTGTGTTGGTGTTACATTTGTACTCTGCCAGTTTCTTCTCCACTGCACTCTTATATTCTACCAAAAATTTCTCCATAGCACCAAATCCTAAGAGAAAAGGTTTTTAAAAGGTTAGGCTGGAAGTGATTTAAATCACCAAACCTACAAGCTTCTTACTAGAAATGGAATAAGGGTAGGACTTAAAACAAGCTGATAGATCATAAAAGCACAAGCCATTCTCCACATACTCTGAAATAAATGTATTAAATAAGAATGCCGGCCCAGCACAGAGGCTCATGCCTGTAATCCCAACACTTTGGGAGGCCGAGGTAGGCGGATCATAAGGCCGGGAGTTCAAGACCAGCCTGGCCAAGATGGTGAAACCCCGACTCTACTAAATACAAAAATTAGCCAGGTGTGGTGGTGGGCGTCAGCAATCCCAGCTACTTGGGAGGCTGAGGCAGGAGAACTGCTTCAACCCTGGAGGCAGAGGTTACAGTGAGCCAAGATCACACCACTGCACTCTAGCTTGGGTGACAGAGCAAGACTCTGTCTCAAAAAAAAAAAAAAAAAAAAGAATGCCTCATTACAAAACAGAAAAAGAAATCACTTTTGACATACAAGAATATAAAATAGGCATACTTTACATAAATGAATAAACCTGAAAATTAACATCATAGACTACTGGCATTTCTGAACATTTATTAATACAAATTACCTGCTAGGATTTATACCTAAGTCATCTTTTTCATTATAAGATGTAAAAAGCAAAATGAGAATGTCCTCTAATAATTATGACAGAATTTCATTTTAAATATTGGAAAAAGTCTACTAGAATGCTTCGGATAAAATAACTGATGATGTATGAAATGTCTCAAGAAGAATACACAAATACCTGGTAACCATGGTTACCCTGGGTAAAAAAAGAAGGAAGAAGAACAGGGGTACAAAGAAAACATCTTTCCACTGTATTAAATTTCTTAAAAATCATGTGTGTCTAAAGTCATAAACTGTGAGCCACTGGTACAATCAAATAGTTTTACTACAAAGTGGTTACCCATCTGTATATATAATAAATAATACTGGAAGATATCACTATCAAGAGAAACTCTCAAGATGACAAATCTCCTGACAAAATGAACATAAAGCTTAGTAAAAATGGGCCAGGCACAGTGGCTCACACCTGTAATCTCAGCACTTTGGGGGGCCAAGACAGGGGATCATGAGGTCAAGAGATCAAGACTATCCTGGCCAACATGGTGAAACCCCATCTCTACTGAAAATACAAAAATTAGCTGGGCATGGTGGTGCGCACCTGTAGTCCCAGCTACTCGGGAGGCTGAGGCAGGAGAATTGCTTGAATATGCGAGGCAAAGGTTGTAGTGAGCTGAGATCGTGCCACTGCACTCCAGCCTGGGCAACAGAGCCAGACTACTCCGTCCC